>RXPK01000027.1:0-146248 GCA_004143645.1 Protaetia brevitarsis | reverse complement strand
AATGGATGATATTTCCTACGCTTCAATATTTGGCAGGAGGGAGGGGTGAGGTAGGGGATCGAGTTCGGCACCATTCAGTGAGCCCCCTACATTATAAGAAATCGTATTAAGATCTTTTTTTTTTGATTTGATGCAGTGTTTTAGAGATATTCCGTTGTCTCAAGATAAAAAAACTCACTCTGTATATAAAATAAATAAACATTGCCTCGGTGATAATTTTTCTTCTTTATGGCAGAGCTTTCTTCACGAATTTTCACATCTAGTCAATCTAAATAATTACGATAATATAGTAAGTTCATTGTTTCATCTTTCTAAATAATCGATGAACAAAGTACTTATATAATAAAAAAAAAACTGCTACCATAATCTTTCATACTAGTGAGACAGTCTGCGCCTTTTTTAGTGCACCTTATTCATTCTGGTGGATAATAACTACTTCATCATCTAACACAATATCGTGGACAATTTATGGTGTTGTAGCAGTTTTTGGTTAAGTTTCGCTTAGATAACCTTTGAGGCTTATACGACCAAATTGAACAATAGTAGCCAATTTCTTTACATGGCTAATGAAGGTCGTGCGTCCTTTGCACACTTTTAGGAATTTCGGATTTTATGTTGGTGTTAAATCTGCCAAAAGAAAAGATTTAATCACTGCTTATTCAGCTATTCAGTTTTTTCCATTAAGAAATCGATGACAACGCTCGAATAAATTGACAGGTAGAAATAAAAATTCTTAATACGTTCACATGAAGCATGAAACATTCCAATACAATTTTGAAGTTCTCACAGTATCTAATGCGATTTACGTGTAAGGTTGAAAACTTTTCGGACAACCCTTGTATATTGGCAACATTAATTCCCCAACTTTTGTACCCAAACTGTTTCTTTTTTGCACTATACCTCTTCGGCATTTCGTCCTCAAATTCAACATCTTCACAGTTTACATTTTCACATCATCAATATAAAAGATTAAGCTTTAAGCTTAAAGCATTCTTTTGCAAATCAGAAATTTATTTATATTAAGAATACAAAATGCATACATATGTAGAATTTCTTTATTTCCATCGATTTCTGTACTATTCTGACATACGTATAACAGTAAATAAATAATGCAGGAATTCCTCCTCCAGACAACATTATAGAAGAACTTATACAGAGTTCCATCAATATTTTATGGAGCGTTGAAAGAGGTAATCCTTTATATTGCCTTTTGTCTTCCATTAATATATAATATTTATATTTCTATACCTATGCATGTACACCCAGAACATGCATCAACTAACCTGCGTGTGTATGTGTAGATAAATGTAATGCAGTCGACGATACGATTGATATATGCACAACTAACCCGCTACGGAGCAAATGGATCGATAAACCAGTAAATTATTAACGGGGTAAATATATTATTTCAGACCCTTTAATACGTTAAGCACGCACGCATTCTAACCGAATGGATTATCTGCCGTGAACTCTCTAGTCTCTAGTAGACGTTCTTTAAAGGTCTTGTTCGCAGCACCATAGTTAAAAGATTATACCTACATACTGCTGTGGCCTGGCACCCCGGTTTTCTTTATTTCTGTGTTCAATATTATAGAAATCTGTTTTTGTCAATGTTTCGGGCAAATTCTCTCAGAAGTTGTTTGAAGAATGTTTTGTTTTTAATTTTGCTGATTGATTTGATTTGATTGTTTAGTTTGTTAACTTAAATGTTCAGTTGTTTAATTTGTTTTCACATTTTTAAATTGATAGTGTTTACTCATGTTAGTTCATGTCCTTCTTAAAAGGTATCTTCGATGATCTTTTGCGTTTGTTGCAGCGCGCGCAATTGTTATTCTGTTATATGTATGCGATGTAGGGCCTCTTTGAAGGGAGTTCCATAGATTGATGCCGTGAAGTAAGTACTTGTTATTTATTTGCTTGGTTACCATTTTTGGTGATTTCATTTTTTTAAAACTTTGTTCGTTTAATTTGAATTCAGAACATTAATCGTGGAACTCCATTTAAATAATTGATGTTATATTGTTGTGCACTTTTAGATATAAAATCCGTTATTTTGAATTTGATCTAGAAGAAGTTTTTTAGTTTAAATTTTCCGTTTTTCTTTTTGCTGATTTGAATTTTATTGTTAATCACCACGGTGAAGGTGAAAAAGAAGCTTTGAGCTTTTAATTTAAATTTCATTATTATTATACTTGTTTCTCCACGTTTAAATTATAGTTTGGTTTAAATTTTGTGACCGTGTGGTTTTTTTTTGTGCGATTTGGATTTTCTTCTAGAACAAATCTACCATTTTGTTTGATAAAGGATTTGCATCGTCCTTTTTAATTGTAGATTCATGCAGGTTTTGTTTTCGGCCAGAATCTTATATTCATGGTTTTCATTTACCCTGCGAAATTGTAATTAAATGTTTTTTTTTTTTTACAATAAATTTTGATTACTTTCACCCACTTTGTACTTTTCTTGATTAGATTATCTATTCAAAACATTAGGTTGGGGGTGACAAATAAATAAAAATGTTATATGTACTGTATTGTTTTATTGATACTTAAAAATGTTTACGATAAATCATAAAGTTTTTACTATCGAATCATACTTTAGAAATGGTGTAAAATTAGAAAATGGAGAATGGTTGTGTTTTTTGCAGCTATGTGTAGAAGAATTTCAGACAAAATTTCAAATTTTTAGCAACATTTGCGGCAATTGACACAAGAATTAATGGCAAATATCCGTCAAAACACGTGATCTGTGGTCGGAAAACCAGGTAGTGGTAGACCATGAAAATAGACAGTTGAAAATATAGCAGATGCTACTGAGCAAATAACTTAATCACTTAAAAAATCGATTCGTAAGCTTACACAGTAAACACGACTTTCATATGCAACATGCCATACAATCCTTGAAAAATATTTACAAAAATTTTAATTTCATTTCAGTCATTGCGTGCAAGAGGTAATACTCACTATTCACGTAACGTCAATGAACGATGAATAACGATGATTTTCTTGACAAATCTTTTTTCTTGGATGAAGTATGGTTTCACTTATCTAAACAAACAATGCGCATCTGATCTAGTGAAAATCCACATGAAATTCTTGAAAATTCACAAGCCATCCAAAAATAGGCTGTTTCTCGCACATGGATTATTGGTTCAATATTCTCTAGTAGTAGTATCTTAAATGCGGAATATCATGATAAGTTATTACAACCATTTTTAAATCAATTACCTATATAATAGAATTATTGCATGGATTCTTTAATAATCGGATAGTAGACTTTCCGCCACGATTTCCAGATTTGACAATTATGGATTCTTTCATTTATCCACACCTAAAAAAATAGAGTAATGAAATATTAAACATATTAATACATGATCTTTAGTACGAGGGATTGATTTTCCGAAATTGGGCCATAGTTCGTAGACCAACTACAACTACAGAGAGCTGAATCTGTTAACAATCTTTGATAAAAATATTTATAGTATAATGGGTTAACTTTGATAAAAAAAATCTCTTGTGGAGTGAAGATTGCCTATCTTTGGTCAGTAAATTATACAGCCTTGGCCAAAAGTATTAGATACCCCATATTTTTTTAGTTTAACCTGTATAGGGACAAATTATAAACTGTTTTTGTTTTTTTAAATATGTTTATTGGTCAATTTGAATAGTTTCATCAACAATGACAATGCTATGGTCTTCATTAACACGCATTTACGGTTACACCAATTTGGATGGGGTCAAGTTCCAACAAGACAATGCCCCTTGTCACAAATCAGCGACCACAATGCGTTGGTTTCCTGAAAACAACGTTGTCTTGTTGGACTGGCCTGCCCAGTCCCCAGACCTAAATCCCATTGAGCATCTTTGGGGTATTCTAGGGCGCAGGGTCAGGGAACACAACATTGCATCTAAACCAGGCCTTAAAAAATGCGCTGCTTCAGGAACAGTGAGCAAAATTTTTTCGCAGCATGCCCCAAAGAATTACTGCGGTCATAAAAGCAAAGGATGGGCCCACAAAATGTTGATGAAACTATTCAAATTGACCAATAAACAGATTTAAAAAACAAAAACAGTTTATAATTTGTCCCTATACAGATTAAACTAAAAAAATGTGGGGCGCCTAATACTTTCGACCAAGGCTGTATAGTAAATGCTACTTTTTTGTTGTTAACATATCCACGTGATAGTGGAGTGTCTGCTCAGTTTATATTATGCAGAAATGCATTCTCGACTAAAATGCGAAGTTCTGTTGTAGGGATCTTCGCCCTACTAGTTAGTTAATTAGTAAGAGAGATAGCATCTACGTGGTTCAATTAAACGCACCGTCCACTGCGACCACTAGGATCTATTGTAGAGCGGATGTTAAAGTTTAGGCCCTTAAGTTATCTCACCATCGTGCCGAATGAGATTGTTTTCAGGTCTTTTAGGGAAGGATCAACTTTTCCAAAGTTTGCATACCTGATTCTTGCAACGGCAGAGGGCAGAAAATATGCTCAGCTGTCTCCTAGTCTTTTAATTCGCTGTCTAACCGCCGTAGATGCTATGCCAATGACAGGTTCTAGTCCCTGAAATTGTCTTCAGAACATCCTCTTTTTGTAAGGACGTCTGCTTCCTCTTTCCCGAACTGGGCAAGTGCCCACGTAGTCAGATTAGGGATAGATTATTAGCCATTCCCAATGTGTTTAGAATATGTGTGCAGCTGAAGATCAGTTTCGAGTTTCATTTATGCGCCTCTGGTGCCGTCATCACTGCCTGACTGTCACTGAATTTTTTTACAGATTTGTGTTGTAGTTTTATCCAAAACCTTTCTAGCGCAGTTGTGTGTTGTCCAAGGTTGTAATATCTTCTGATTCTTGAACAAAATATTCCTGCGTCCACATCCTGCGCGGTTTTCGAACCATCCGTAAACCAGCAGGTGTCTGCCTGCGTCAGTATTTTTCGTTGCATCTTCATTTCTTTCTATTAGCGAAGTATGCATTGGTCATTGCTCGAGTACACATCATGTCCGAAGACACTCTCAGCATGACGTTGGAAATAACTGATGCTAGCAGCTTGTTGGCCACACAGATATGAGTATGTGCGATTGATTTTAGGCAGTTTGACCTCCCTTTCCACGACAATGTGCAAAGGTGGTAGTTCCATAAGAGCTTCTAGTGCAATGACGGGGAATAAGACAATGCTCCCATGATTGCCACACTTGCGATGCTTAGGACGTAAGTTTTGCTGTTTCTCTGGCTGGTTACCTCTTTTGCCATCAAGCTATTGCTCCATAGGTTGTGATAGGACGTGTCACCATCACATAGAACCAGTGGACTAGCTTTTGAGATAACCCCCAAGATTTCCTACATATCATTCGGCATGTCCATAAGGATAGCCTCGCCTTGTGAGTGATCTTTTCGAACTGCAGATTCTAGGATAGTGTTTTATCAAATAAGAGCCCAGATATTTTATATTATTATACTTGCAAATGCAAGCTTTGCACCATGAATAGTGGGTGGTGTCAAATGTTCCATTCTCTTCTTCCCAATAAACAGTACTATCGTTTTTTTCGGGTTAATGCTTACTGCTGCACCAACCACAAATGGCGTTAATCGTGTCTTAGAGGATTGAGGAAATTTCCCTTTCGCTCTCACTATATAAACGTGTATAACGTCAATCCAGATGAGCTACTACATGTTAAACTAATTATTCATCTTTGTACTAATGATGTGTGAAACTGCACGTTCGCGCAAATAGCTAAAAACTGCTACTTTGTAGTAGTTACAATTGGTTTTTCAGGAATTTGTTTACAGATTTCTTTCACAGGTAGGCTGTTGTTCTGTATAATCTGTACAATCTATAACTTGAGGTTTACATTGAATTTCTAATAGAAATGAAGCGTTTAACTGACGGTGGATTAAATATTTACTGAAATAAAATAAAAAAAAAAACAGTTGAAAATAACTTTCCAAACAAACTTTATTTTTATTTCTTTTACTTTTATAGAGATATTCCCGGTGAGTTAGCGGTTCAAACACTAATATCTCAAAAGCGGCGTTCAAGCAGCGATTTCAGTGGCGAACGGAACATCTAGGACGCGCTGGCGATGTTGAAGAGCCCCCACCGCGCAGTTATATTATTAAAATCGTCTATATTCATTCGGACGGAGTAATTAGAATAATGGCTTGATGTTTTTGAATTATGATAGAATGTCGTGCGCTTACCCGGGTACCCAACCTAGGTGGGACTTTGATTTATGGGTATTATTGATCACGAAGACCCACCAACAAGCCGACTAATAATAACGATAAGAATATTACCGGCTCTATGCGACTAAAAGACAAGACACGGGGCAAGGAAAATGGTAATTGAGTTCAAATCAGCTGGAAAGGGTTGGGAAGATTTGTTAGGTATTTGCTAGGAGTGGAGTTTCAAGCTTTTGTAAGTCTAGCTTCACTTCAAATAACAGCCTCCCAATATGGCAGTTTGTTATTGTTTACACTGGTACCCATATAAATTAGTTTACTCATCCGTTTAATCTACATGATCGATTTACTTGTTTTATTTATTTATTTTACGTATTTTATTAGTTTTAAATTATCCCTGCAGTTTTAAAAACTATTAATAAACCTTGATAAGGTGCATTGTGTAAAAGGTAAAGTTAGTGAACATAACATTTATATACTTTGCTATTTATATTATATTGTTAGGTTTAAGTGAAATAACCGTGAAACAAGACGCCAATGGGCGTCATGCTATTGTGCCATTCGCTCTTGCACGATAAATTTTGATATTAAGAATGGTGGCAGTGTCTTTGAATCTCCGAATGAATATATTATATACAACATTCACATTATGGACAACTCGATATTATTCAGTCTGCGCCTGAAACTCCATCCACTTGTGCACCTCCGAATATCAATGTTGTGAAACCACTGCTGGGTCGGAGGGTAGAAATGAATTAGTCGAATAAAAAGGAACGGTCTTCGTATTACATAGAACGATATAGTCATCACTTTTGAACTCTAATTATAATATAACTTGGTTTGTGTTCATGTCGGAAATTTGAAAATCTACAACAAAACCCTCCCACAGAAGTCGTTGCATTTTTATTAATTTAATTGAAAAAGAACCACCACATATTTATTCCTAGAAGAATATTTTATACTATAAAACATAAATAAAGATTTAGTTTCACAAAAAAGAAAAAATGTTAACTCAATTATTGTAAAACACTTGCACATATATGTATCACTTAATCAATCATTATTTACCTAGAATCGTGTTTTTTATTACTATAAGTCGTTCAGAAATATTGTTACGGGGTTCGCTCGCTCTCAAGCGTAAGGTCTTGGATCGAAATGATTTAGTTCAACACACAAAATTTTGGATGACACTATAATATATTTGATAACACAAATAAAAAACATTCAAGATAAAAAAAATAAATAAATACAATGAATTACAATAAACAACTCTTAACAAGGGTTACGATGATACAATAACTTGTGTGCTTAAATACTAAATTAAACTATTAATTATGATCTAATTTCGAAATATAGGGGTTAAGTTTAAATATCTAGATTACTAATATTGGCCGGGAGGTTTGTATTGTGTGATAGGATTTTAGAAAAAAAAATGAGCAAAATAAAATAATGAAATATTAAATTTTGGTGCAAAGAGAATAATAAAATTAAAAATTAAATTCGACTTAGTTGGTAGATGTCCTGGAGGGTCGGTGTAATTGCGTTCGTGAAAGTGGTTGAGCGCGTTACGCTGATGTCAAGGCGTGGTCCCCTTTCGAATTCAACGATCCGGATTTGGTCTCCTAAACTAAGTACTTCGTTCACTCTCTTGGTTTCGCTCAACGCCAAAATAACACTAGTAGTTGTGGTAGATGGTAGATAATAGATGATAGGTAATAAGTAGTAGGTCCTAAGATAGGATCGGATTACTAAACTGATAAAATTAACAACAAGAGTCCGCTTACCAGTGACCTAAGATGACGCCATTAAGAAAATGTGAAATGCCGGCTGGCGCTGCTGTTTCAAAACCCTTTTCAGGAATATCTATGCAAAGGGCACAAATCTCCTGGCAGTCCCAGGTAAAACGAACAAAAATGCACTCGATACTAGAAGTTTCTC
Source organism: Protaetia brevitarsis (assembly GCA_004143645.1). Lineage (NCBI taxonomy): Eukaryota > Metazoa > Arthropoda > Insecta > Coleoptera > Scarabaeidae > Protaetia > Protaetia brevitarsis. The sequence continues at coordinate 138,129 of RXPK01000027.1, read as the reverse complement.
GCGCGACAAAATCCCACAACGTGGTAATATAAATTTAATTGCACGGAGCAACTTGAACAGCGCGTCTAAGATGGTGTGTCGCCTCTGCGTCTCTCTTACTTAAGCAAGAGGGCGGAAGTCGGAAAATACCACGTGAATCAAAAGTCACTGACAAACTCAAAAATGCGGAGTAATTTACACAAAAGAAAAGGTTTTAATGAATGAAACTTAAACTAATAATTAAAGAATGAAAAGCAAATTTAACTGACAAGGAATTACTAATTAATTTGGAAGTAAATAGCGAAAATGAGATATTAAATTTTGCTATGTAAGATGCGTTGTGATGACCAAGGAGTTCGCAACCTCACTGCTAGATGGCGTTGCAGGGTCTAATTCTTAAATTAAATTAAATAAAAATCTAAAAATGAAGTGATCGCAATTCAACGGCAACAATATTTGCAATAAAATCACAATAAAAAGGCACAAGTTTGTAGATTTTTCTAATCTATTTTCCTACTTCGTTTAAAATATAAATTACTCTACACGTTTGAAAATTCCCGGCAACAGCTTTACAAGATGACAGTTAGGCTTGAAGGTCATTGAAAACGGACGTCAAAAGAACAAAGGATTTTGCGAGCTCGCCTTTACTCTGGTAGAATGATCTTGTATTTTTAAATATGTATTTATATAAAATACAATGGTAGAGTATATTTTCCACCTCTACGTCATCTTAAAAGCACGGTGATTTTAAATTAATATCCATACAAAAAGAAAAAAAAAACATTATTATAGGCAGACAGATTAATATCGTTAATCTTTAAAGCTATACGCAAAAATTCCTGTAAACAACCAAACAAAAAATGCTAGGATTTTCGCAGAGCCCATAAACATCTACATTAAAATTAATCCATTATCGTTCTCGAAAACACGCGCTTCGAAAATTTATGTATATACAAAAAAAAAAAACGTAATGTTTAACATCGACAAAGAAAAGCACATTACTTTCTTCATTTCAGAGGCGATTTTATTACTTAACATATTAGTCTCCGTGATCCATTTAATTTTAAAAATACTGCCTCCTGTTTTTTTTCACTTCTTCACATGTCCGCGGGCAGAAAAATAATAAATAAATAAAAAAAAAATACAACCGGGCACACAGGTTGTTTACGAAATAAAAATGTGTATATTTTATGCTACGTATAGAACGTCCATGCAGAATTTAGGATGGAAGTGTGGACGAGGGAAACAGAATATGAGGGAGCAAAACGCATGAAGGATATAAATTAGATATAAAGTTATTTTACATAGGCGATTTGAGATTCCGTATAAAAACAAATCTACAAATTTTCATATAGTATATGTTACTATAGTATTGACTAATACAAATAATTTTATTTCTGCTGAGAGTTTCCATGAGAATATAAAAATACGAATATTATTCATCAGATGTATCTGACAAAAAGATGTGAATAGCTAACGTTTTATTTTAATACCTCAAACCGCACACTTACCAAGTCGTATATCATTGTAATTCTTAAAAAAGTACAGATACAGGGCGATCCATTTAAAAAAACTACCGATGACGTTGTATCTCGAAAGATAATAATATGATAGCCGTTGAAAATTAAAGTATGCCACAGACTAGAATAAAAATACTACAAAAACTTTTATTCATTTTTTGGAGTGCTTTTGGATGAAACACTTAGCTGGTATAACCACTGCTGTCAATTAATATCTAATCTATATTAAACCCTATAATATGTATGTACACATTTCTGACAGATCCACTATACTTTTTCTATTTTTTTGGACCAGTATATATCTAAGTAGCTATCTATCTAAGAGAATCCATAATTTAGCCATAAATTAGGTGCTAAGCTAATATTCTTTAATATTTTCAATATTCCTTTCGATTTGTTGGATTCCGAAAATAAAAAAATTATAAATAAGAGAAATAGTGGGAATAGAATAGAATAGAATGTAGAGAGTGCGTCAAAAGAACTCAGAGCTCAGCATATTTCAGTTTATTCAGTGGGAACGGACATACCAAACTGATCAACTGCTGGTACATTCGATGCTATACCAAACTTCACCGTCTTGTGGTTAGGACTATTTTACATTGTACTGATTATTTAATATTTTACATTGTAATGTCTAGTTCAGAATTTTTTCCACTTTTTCTGTCTCCGAGGAAGCAATAAATTTACTGCGAAAGCGTAACATATAACAAGGAATTTTATTTAATCCATTGGCTGCATGCGTACCCAATAATACTTTCTTTAAATCCCAGAAAAAAAACATCGTGTTCTATTAGAAAAAAAGTATTGTTTATTTAAAGGCTTTGAATATGCGTTTCCAGATTTCGAACTTTATTGCAAAGTGTGGGAACGTGAAAGATTCAAAAAAATTGCAAATATCGTAGAAAACCGTAAAGGTCCAGAGACAGGCATAGATGGGAATCACTGGTGCAGTTAACAGCATAGGGACCACTTTTTTGAGAATATTGTGAGCCTCCCCCCGCTGGAACTTTGTATGAGAGCGGAGGCAATGAATGCGATACTTAGACTGAAAGCCAACAACACAACTTTAGGGTGGGAGGGCACACTTATACCACAGTATAAACCTTATCTAGTAGTTTCACTAAGTGTCGGCGCCTTTGATGTTTTGTCTATCAATTTAAGGAAATTCGCGATGGCGTTTGGTGGCTATATTTGCAACCAATAATTGCAAAGTGGTACGAAAATAACCTATATACTCAACAGACTGACAATTGACAGAAAATCGCACAACATCAATTCAATAAGACAGAAGAAACGCTTTTTAGTTAATTTTTGCTTATAAACAGATTCATTTAGTTTGTTCCAATTCCTTACCCACCGATGCGACACCCGCGAATTTCCTTGGGCGCCATGTGTTGAAACCCCTGTTATCGGCGATGTAAATATACGGATATAACATTATATACTGTGCTTATACATGGGTACGATGCTGGACCGGCCAATTGCTGCAAGATGCCCACCGAGTAGCATGGATCCGAAATTACTTTTACTGAAAGGGTAAAATTCTCCGTACCGACAGAGACCAGGCACGGTATGAGATCACTGCATGTGATAACTGGTACGGAGGATCCAAATCCAGCCAGGGTACAGGAGCCCCTGTGGACCCAGCCCTAATCAAAGGATATCTTAATGGGGACTTAATAGGGACGGTACAATGAGCACCTATCTCAAGTGCCCGGACTTTAAGTTCTCACCCTAACTTAATGAATGAATGAATGAACATTGTCAATGTTTTTTATATTTTGCACATTGTCTAAAAAGGTATGTATATATAAAAAAAGATAAAATACCCATATAAGTAAGGAATACAGTATATAAAAAACAAAGCAAAATAACGTACATGAAGAATGACTACCAAAACAGAAGTAAAAGCAGATATCCAGATTGTATGAATTCTGTAATTGAGCTATCTGTTCATTAGCAGTTTTCTCACTCGCTTGACAAAAGTTGAGGACGGGAGAAATTTGCATTGGGAGATGGTTGTATAGCTTAACTTCTTAGAAGTTTTCGGATCTCTAAGCGCAATTGACCCTGTGATATGGCACCCTCATCTCGTTCCTGTTTTCTTGTTTGGTATTGGTGGTTGTCTCCATTCAAGGCAAACTTTTCTTTGTTGATGTGTATTTCATTAACGGCGGATATGATGTATTGCGATGGTAAGGTAAGTATTCATTCATTCATTCATTCAAGTTAGGGTGGGCACTTGAGCTTGGTGTCATTGTACATCCTATTGATTTCTTATTTCCATCGAGCAGCTTGTGTTCTATAAACCAGTATCTTGCCCAGTGGGGAAACTTGAGGACTTTGAGGGTAACATAGATTGTCTCCCGAAATATTTCTGCCTGAGTACTTCATTTTCTCACATGTGCAGATTACATGTAAGCTCGTTTCTCTTGCAGTTCGCATCTTCTACACCACGGTTCGCTTACACGGCCTGTGTTGTATAGATGCTTTTTCAGAGACAGTGTCCATTTACAACCCAGAATGTTTAACTTCTTCTACTGCGCGAGTAGGTATCAGAAAACACCATCCCCATCCCTATCGCGTTTTGGTATGGAGTGACTTTCAGTCGACCTCCATTTCTTTTATTTTCTTTATTACAAGGTCAGATTCTCTTCTTGCGGAATCCTTATATCCCACACACTGGCTCTGGACCCATGAAGTGTCTTTAGAGCCCTCCTTGGCTAGTTCATCGCTATTCCTTGCCCTTTATATCCTCATGTCCGGCACCCAAATCAGAGACACCGTGTTGTCGTCGGTGCCATGCATGAGGATTTGTTTACAGCTCCCCTAACGTAGTTTTGACCTAGTTACAGTTTAAGACTGCCTTAAGACAGCCTGGCTTCAGTCATTATATTATTTCCTTCCTCATGTAGCCCCCTTTTGCAATCATTTTGAAGGTAAGTATATTTTCTGTTTTAAAATGTGACCTGCAACTTTCATTGTAGCTTAGGCTGCACAACATTTTAACTGATTTCTTTTGTAGCACTTCTCAAAACAGGATACCATATGACAGAATGGAATGAAAATATGAAAACTAATCATTTTCTTTTCTCGTTCATCAATTTTTCTAATAAGATCTCGTGATTTACCAAATCAAACGGTTTTGATAAATCCATTAGTGTCATCTGGGCCCATGTACCCGTGTCAAAAGCATCACAGATCTCTTGGAGCATTTGCTAGATCCCACTGATCGTCTAGCGATTCTTCTTGTAGCTTTTTTGTTTTGATATTACGGTAGTTATTCTTCTCCAAAAAATAGATCAATCTAGATGCGATTGCTTGTTCAAATATTTTTGGTATAAATGGTAGTATGCTGGCCTTACTTGATTACCTTTTTTGTGTATGGGAATAACCTTCTCTGCTTTAAAAGCGCTGTTACACCAAGTATTTAATTGTTGCTAAAGGTCCACATAGCTCTTCCTCCAGACACTTCAGGAAACGTGTTGAAATTCCATATGCATCTCTTGTATCTTTGTTTTTCAGGTTTCTTGTTACGGTTCGGATCTCCTCTGATGTTTATGGAGTAAAGAAAAATGTTTTGATTTTATTTAGATTGTGATTACCCAAAAGATCTACAGTGGAGAAGTCACTAGGTATTCCTGATTACATACAGTGACTAATCTCAAAAAAGTCCAAACTGAAGAAGCAGCAATGGGTAACAGCTTATCTCCCTTCATAGCTAACCTCTTTATGGGAAAATTTGAAACCGATCTTCAGAATACTTTGGCATATTTTCCACGGTATGGGTTAGATACGTCGATGAACTTTTTTTGTGTTTTTATACTAGTAAGTGCTCAATTGAGATTTTCTTAACAGATAAATTCAAAATTCCCTTCCATTAAGTTTACCCATTCAGAGGAAACAAACAATAGGATTGCTTTTCTCGATATGTTAGTAATAAGAAATAAAAATAAATTAGAAATAGACATATATAGAAAGCCAACTACTAATAACAGATTTATTTCAGAAGATTTAAACCATTCATGGAAAAACAAACTAGCAGCTATTAACTTTTTGGTACATCGCTTACTTAATTTTCCTCTATCTACAGAACGATAATGAAAAACTTAAAGAAATTAATTAAATCGCTGCATTTAATGGGTTCTCAGAAAAGTTGTATATAATACTATTAGAAAACATAAAAAACCAAAATAAGAATTAAAAATGCCGTTACTTTAGAAATTTAGTGACAAGAAAATAAGAAATATGTGAATTACCATTTTATCTAAGTTACACGAAAAGTGTACAAAAAATTTTCTCTAAATTCAATCTTGACATAGTTACTACTTCAAATAATAGTCTTAAAAATATTTTAGGTGACGCTGAAGATCAAGTAGATAATTTGGACAAATCAGGTATTTATAAAATATCTGTGTAAAGATTGTGATCATTATATATTTGGGCAAACTAAAAGATCAATTAAAACGCGTTACAAGGAGCATTTGGCTCATCTTTAATTTAGAAGGTTTGACAAATCTGTGTTAGCCTACATATGCTTGAGAGAACCATAAAGTTGACAATATAAAGTTAGTTTAAAAAACGTAAACTAACTATGTGCAATTAATTGTTATGAGGGTATGAGAAATATAAAAATCAAACATATTTTATGAATTTAAATTTGAGGACCAGTAATATTTGTTGTTTACGGCTTAAGCATTAGATTAGGCCGAGTTAGGATTAGTGACTAGTTAAGCATGAGGCAGTCAGTCATTGTACATGACCTTTTTAGGTATAAATTGGGTAGTTTTAGTGTAGTTATTTAGTTCAGTGTTTTTGTTGATGGATTGATAGCTTTGCTATCGAAAGTACGTCCAGTTTAGTGCAGTTTGTGGTCAGGGGTTTAGGAGAAGTTTACAAAAAGTGTCCTTGTTTAAGGCATCAACCGACAATATGCAATCGAAGTCATCTCGTGATCGAGACAAACTGGTCGCAAATGATACAAGAAATTCATTACATCGATAAAAAAATCATGTCGTTCAATCTAAAATCAGAAATTTAATTATTGTCCAAGCTTGTATGCTATATGTCCAAGTCGAGTGATGTTGTTTGATTGAATGTTAAATATGAGAGTTGACACCCTCTATAACCGTGTATATTTATTTATCGATTTGATTTATTTCTTTGAAGACTATTTTTGCGAGGATACTTTGCTTTAAAGTCAGGTACACTCTTTCAATTATGTTGGAGTTTCGCATAATATGTCACTATTTTGAAGATTGTAACTAAATACCAATTAAATACTTACTACATATAACACAGCAATTCCTTCACTATAATATCATAGACCGTACCGCGAAACACCGAGGAAAATTAGCGAATTTACAATGATTACCTATACCCGCGCCGCGTTCCCACACGGTTGAATATCACCACTATAAGCAACGAGAAATGAAATGCACTTTCTCGTCTTACAGCGGATAATGTTGGCCATTATACTTCTGTATGCCTGCTATTACTTATTACTGGTTCGTGATCGGACAGCGTTCAAGATAATGTCGTTACGGGATAAAAATATTATAATCTGTGTGTTTGCTGCAATCGATCGGATAGATTTTCTAATATATGCTGGAATACTGGTTGAAACAAAGGTTTACTTGGGTTACTGTGTGATGCTTTTCTTTATATCCTTCTAGATTTGTGTATAATTAATTGTTCGCGTAGTTAAGTATTTTATCAGTTTTGGACACTTCATTTATATATTACATCCTTGACTTTTCCTAAAGGTGGTCTATATTAACCGAAACATGTAGAAAAATAAAAGTAAAAAGTATATTTATACAATACTATTCAATACCAATCTTGTTGTGACTTCCCCTATTTATCAATTTGATTATATTGAAGAGAATCATAAAGTTTAATCTTTTACGCATCTTATAATAAATCTTGTGCAAAACAGCTTTCATTATAAGGTTTATTATCCGTATTATAATGCTGAATGATTACCAACTCCAACAACGCATATAACTCATAAAATAGCGACTTTAAATATAGTGTAACTCCATCTAAATCTCAGCGCTCAGCGATTTTGCGAGTACACAATCTATAATATAAACGCAGCTATATATTCTGTACATATAGAGATGCTTCTACGTCCATTAGATATATAATTTATTCCCCTGTTCGGTACGGAACAAGTACAACGCATGTATGTGTATACAGCCCTCCAAGAATCTGTAATTTCTTCTATTACCGTGAGAGTCTTCTCAGTACGGTTCGTTTTTTTTTCTTATAGCAAGGAGGCAATCGGGGGAGAGCTGACGTCCTATATAGTAATTGTGTAATGATACCGTGCGTTATACATTTAAATATATTGCTTAGCTTGTCTTCCGCGGTGGTTATTAAGTCATTTACGCCATAAATCTTGAGAATTTACGTCGTATGGAATAGATGTCTATGATTCGCTTCCAGTGGCGTAGTTATAGAGTGGTAGGTATCGGAAAAATGTGAGATTCACTTATAATTTTCCAAGTGTTTGGACTGCTGAAATTAATTTCTAGTGAAACATTATCGAAATGTTACCAAAATGCAAATCTTTAGATAATTATAATTCATATAATCCATATGTGACTGTGTCTGAGTTAATAATTCAGGAAGTAAATCAAGGAAAAGATCTAGTTGGTCATAAAAATTCCTTTAATATCACAGAAGTGACAGGTTTTGTTCCAATCGAACATCAAGCCAGCTAAAGAAAATCCAAAAAGTCAAAAAATTACGCCATAAATAATTAGCAAAATATAAACTTAAATAAGAACAGGAAAATGTAAAATGGGTTACAGAATAAAGTTCATTGAATATAAAAAAGGATGATAAAAATACCCCAAACTGCGGCACTGCTAATACTGCTGATGATGATAGCTTTGGTATTGAAACGTACTGCTGTGGTTTGATGTGTGTAATTTCGTCCGAGCTGAATCAATTTACCGAGAGCTTTTACAAATTTAGATTTTATTTTTGTATAATTTTAGGTAAAGGGTTTATTATTTGATTTAATTTATTTAGTGTTAAGTTTTTTTAAAATTAATTCCATTCATTAAGATGTCTATTGTTTGCTCATGTTATTTAACGCCTATTCTACTAGATTTTGTCGGTGAATTGTTGTTGAAGAAAAACAGTTATAGAGTTTTGTCAGGCAGTTCCTTGGTCGACTGTTAACGTGAGTAGACGTATTTTTATAAATCATTGTTGCCATTTTGTAATTCATTTTGATATATTTATATTATATATTTCGTATAAATTGAAAAATTTTGTCCATCAAGGAATTCATTTTGTAATAATTGTTAATATAGTGATGTGTGCACATTATAGATAAGATCATTATTATTTTTGTGCAGGAAGATATATTTACTTGTAATTCTCTCATTATAGTTTAAAGAGTTAATTTTTCGTTTTTCTATTTTGCTGTTGATTTTATTTTTTTCAATCACTCGTTGGGTGAGTAGAAGCATTGTGGTTGCTTTTAGTTTTTTCATTCTTGTTATTTACTAGAAATTGTCCACGCTTAATTTAGTTTGTTTTAATTTGATACCACCTGGATTGATATTGGTATATTTAGGATTATCTTCCTGAACAAACAGAACTTTTGCTTTGTATAGGGAAATAGCATTGTCCTATTGGAATTTGGAATCAAGTACAGTTTTTAATTTAGGTCAGAACCTTCAGTTCACGGTTTTTTCTGCACGAGCTGTAAATTAACCCTTTTTGAATAATAAAATTTGATTGTTAATTAGCATCTTTGGGTTAAAAATTCTGTTCTTTTATTTTATATTAAACCTTTTCATTTTTCGGGCAATTAAGAGTTTTAATTCGAGGTAACTCTGAAGTAATATTCTTTTCGTGCCTTTTAAAATTATTCCGTTAGCTAGCTAATTGTAAGTTAATTTTCTTTTTCCTTATTATTTTTTTCCTTGTTAATTTCATTTTTGCAAGTTCATTTAATTAAGTCAGTACACAGCAGTACGTTCAGTTTAGTGCAATTTGTGATGAGGGGTTTAGAAGAAGTTTGCAATATAAAAAAAAATTAAATAATAAAATACTTGCAATTTTAAAAAAATCAGTTTAATAATAGTCAAACTTCTAAAATAATTAAAATATATGACCACTTCGTACACACCTGATTTAAAATGATTCTGGAAAAGTCTGATAAAGTAAATTCAAGTAGCAACAGAAAATTCTAGAAAAATCGCACGCGCCATCTATTTAAGAAATGCTAAAGTAGTAAATAACGAAAAAAATAAAAAGTAGAAAACTTTACATTTCCTTAATTTGAACCCAAGCTATTAAGAGAAATCATTTCAAAATTTTCTGAATTGCGTTAGATATATTAACGATAAATAAATTCCTGTAATTACAGTAAATTCTCTATAAGTTCTTCCTGCATTCTCAGTGAATGTAAAATAAATTTAAAGTATCCAGGTTAAAATGGACTCCTTCAATATTTTTCATTATCTAATTCATAAGTTCCATAATAATATGCATCCATCTGAACACGCAACGTGTAACAAACAATGATTATAACAATAATATTTATTAATAATAATAAATTGTTGTGATGTTAAAGTCATGGCCCACCAGATTAGATTAGATTAGATTAGATTAGATTAGATTAGGATTGGGGTGGCCTATCGACCTGTTTCACCGCGACCTTTTCAGATCTATTGTGATCCCCTTTTTCCTAGAGGACGCTCTCTAATTTTGCCCTCTTGATTAGGCCTATCATCTTTGAGAGCGGCTTCTTTATGTAGCTACTAGCTGTGGGTTTCTCCTCCCATTATTAGAAACCTTGTCCTCGCCAGGCCTTCACATTGGCACAGCACATGAACTGGTGTTTCTTCCTCCTCTTGGCAGTATCTGCAGGTTGCATCATCTGCCAGGCCTATGTTATACATATGCCTATTCAGTCTACAGTGACCAGTCAGCAGACCTACTATCATTTTGACAGTCTTCCTGTCTTATTCAGTAGATCTCTCGTGAGTTCAGGCCTCTGCTCCTTTAGAACTCTTTGCCTGCCATTTGTCCCGGTGATTTTTTGCCACCACTCTCTGGATTGATTGTATATCCATTCATTGATGGATTTTTGATTTGCGATTTGGTAGTGCCGAAAGAACGGTCGGCTCCAACGAATGGCCTTGACGAACCTCGCCTGGCCAGCTCGTCCGCCGCCTCATTTCCTCTCACGCCCGAGTGGCTAGGGACCCAGCTAGGGTTACTTTCCTTTGGGTGCCCACCTCATTTAGGGCGCTTACACAATCCAAATCAGCTTAGAGTCACGCTTGAGGAGCTAATCGCTTTAAGTGTGGACTGGCTGTCGGAGAAGGGTAGCGACGCTTTTACCCGGTGCGGTACAGTCTTTCTATCTCTCTGACACAGTGGTGAATTGCCAGCAACCTCAGCTTGGAACACAGTCGTGTCTTTGCTGAAGCTTACCGAAAGAGCCTTTTTAGGTTTCTTAGTGTATATTCCCGCTCCAACGCCGTAATCCGTTTTAGAGCCGTCAGTAAACCAGTTTGAGTCGCTCTTACCGGGCACCTGCCTCCCAGTCCTTTTATCTGGTATTATAACCTGATATTTCTTATCTAGGTTAGGGGTTCGAACCATGGCATCACATGGCATTCTTAAAAGTGGTGCCTCCTTGAGTTCGTCTAGCAGTTTTTTATAGTCAGCCCCGTGCGATTTACTTTATCGGTACTTGACTATGTAAGAGTCTATGTACTGTGGACCTTGCGGCTCCTTGTACAAAATATGTATTGTGGCAGGTTCAGAATTACTTCTATCGCGGCGGTAGGGGTCGATTCTCAACGCCCCCGTGGCGCACAGGCACGCTAACCTCTGCACGCCACCCAACGCCTTGGCCGCCCCCGCCTGCCGCGCCTTTGGCCACCATGCTACTGCTCCATACGTTAACATGGGTCTGATTACCCCTGTGTACAACCACAGAGTCATCTTGGGGCTAAGGCCCCAATTCTTTCCACAGAGCTCTGCACCTGCCCAGGGCGATGGTGGCTTTGCTAGTCAATTTTTGGATATGTGAATTCCATGTGTGCCTTTGATCAAACCATACTCCCAGGTATTTGGCCTCTTTGACGTATGGAATTCGCTCACCTCCTCACTAGTGGCTGTAAGCCTTCTAGCGTTCTTTTTCTTGTAAACGTGACAGCCTGTGTTTTTTGCACCAGATAGAAATTATTCGCCATTTGAAAGCGGTAATAAATTAAAACGAGTGAATTTAAAAGAAAACTACTGAAATTGGTTATAGGAATGTTACAGCAAATTGGTTGTAAAATTTAATTCTGCATCAAAAAATACAAAAATATACAGGGTGTTCTATTTGAAAAATTAAGTTTTGCAACTTTCAAAATTCTTTGATATGCCACTAATTTTTAAACACCCTGTATAATTCTACTGAATTTGTTTATTACTTTGATATGATAAATTCTAAAATATAATGATATATAGGGTGTTCCATTTAAAATAGCAGCATTTAAAGTGCAAAAAAGTTGGAAATATTTTAGAAAAAAAGTAAGTGCCAAATTGTTGCAAACTTCAAATTTTTAAAACGAGAATTTCTTAAGCGGAAAACTTCTAACTAGCCACTTCCGTGAAAAATCTGTATAGATTATATTGTTTTTATGTTAAATTAAAAAAAAATAATATTCTTTATTTTATTAATACAGGAAGCACTTCATACCAACAAAAATCTTTATTATATATATCAACTTTATTGCATTGTAAAATTTGTTTTTTTTTATTTTCTCCCCACAAACATCAATACAGCGCAACACAAAAACACACAAACGCTATCCAACAAACCCTCAAACCATTAGATACGTGAAACATAACTATTTAGAACAACATGTTCGCATATCTGCATCCTCACACGACCATTACAACACCGCACCGACATTAAAACAACAATAACAACAATAAAACAAGAAATAAGCGTCCGTAGGATACACACAAACGCAGAGCCACCACCGCAGTTAGCATATTCTGGCAGAGGTAGGTAGATCTGTTAGTTATATAGACAGACAGATCTATATATATATATATATATAGACATTATAGAATTTATGCACTACGGGTTTAAACAAAATACTAACTGATATCAATATCAGTTAATTTATGAAAGTGCCAGGAATTTAGTTGCAATTATCCCGTACAAACAACCACGCTATGTGTACTTTGTATTAATTAATAATGCGCCCGATATGAATGCCGTTGTACGTATGTATGTATGTGGTACGGTGGCTGTATGCAGTGGAATGGATGCGAAACGTGGATTCTGCTAGAGACAATGCATGCAAATTCTCTACAAGAGAAGCGACGATGTTGCAGTTGCGGTTGGTGGATTGTGATATCTGCAGATACGAATAATAATTAGATAGTTCCTAAATCGGGTGTTTGTCAACTTGGAACCGTCCGTCCGGGGAAGGTAGCATCTCAATGATAAGCATTGGCTCAAAGATTTCTTTGCCTTTAATGAATATCTATTAATCCAAAGAAAGTATTCTTTTAAATAATGATATAACAAGGATATTTCTTTTTTTTAAATAAAAAATGCAGGTTTTAATCCTCCATAGGGTAAACCTTGCCAATCTTTGTGACGGGAATATCATTTCGTATGTTTTGTAATGGTTTAGTGAATTTAAATTATTTAATTGTAGCGTTTCTAGCTTTACTTTTACCTATAACTAACACGAAATAACTTCAGTTTCACAAATTCTTTAAACTTCAAAACACAATGTACATTTCATTAGCTATGCTAACATCTTCAGGTGTATTGTCAAATGAAATGTACATTGTGTTTTGAAGATTAAAGAATTTGTGAGACTGAAGTTATTTTGTGTTAGTTATCAGTATATCTCACAGTATTCGATTTACCTTCTATCTACTTTTACCTATTAAAAAAAAAGAAAGAGGATACACACAAAAAAATCTAAATGAACATGGTAGGTGTGTACATTAATAAACATATGTAGGTATTTACTAGTTATAGTTATAGTTTTCAGTAGGTAATACCAGCAAATTATTATACTGATAGAAATTATATCAGTAACCAAGGCCGATTAGATACCCGGCCCAGGCATTGGGTGGGAAGTATCCCGAGAACACCGGTCGCAACGACGGATACGCATAACATCTATACCTCTAAGCATCAATATCCCGTGCGCACTCCTGGAGAACCCCGATACGCTACTTTCTCCTAAACACTGTAAAACTATAAAAAGTATGACAGTAAATTTATTTAATTACATAATATTTCTTTATTTATTAATTTTCTCCTAGCGAGGTTTTTTGGTGTTACAGACATAAATTAGTAGGTAATTATTGCCCTTGAATAGTAGAAATGCTTAGATTAAGCAGGTAAGTATTATCAGTTCAATATACTTATATTTTGGAAGCAAATAATGGCAATACTTCAAATAATACGTTTATATACTTCTATCAAATGTACATAAATTATTAGGACATAAATATGATAGCTCCAGTTGAGAAAAATCTATTTACTCAAATCTAAAATAATTTATTTTTTGGTGAAAATTTATATGTTCATAATGATTTTAGTATATTGATTACATTTGGTCGAACAAATTCACGGGTTTATTCTCAATATATATAAATACATCATCTTCTTGCTTATACAAGAAGTTCTGTTATATTCAATGCGATGCATTTATATTCAAATTGAGTAATTATTTTTTTGTGTGTACAAAAAAGGATATAGAATATCACAATAAACGACCAGACGATCCAAATGGTGTAGAAGATCTCTGCATTAGGCAAGTCCTTCAATGGCATTTTCTTTCGTATTTTTTCTCTTCAGGAAAAAAAGCTAATTAGTAGAAACACACTTACAGATCGAAATCAAATATTGGAAACTGAATATTAAGTATTTATAACAGATTTTGACCAGATCAAAGTTTGGATCGATTTTAGTTCGAAAGAACATATTTTTTACAGTTATTTAGAAAAGTTACAGTTTACAAAATAGCTATATCTTGCTTAATTTGAGTTTAATAAGACTTATTATATTACTATATTATTTGTAATCCAAATTCATTGATATGCCAACATTAGAAAATTGGTAAAATTGCTAGGGTTCGGTTTTGCCCAAAATTGATGTGTATGCAGAGTTGCATACTCACTATACAGTAAATTCTTTTAAATTGTTATCTAAATGCAGTAGAATGTGTTGTAATTTTTCAAAAGTATTCCTTTTTATGATGTTCATACACCTACCTTTTGCAATTTATATACTTTAATTTAGTTTAAACATTTCATAGTTCCCTTTTATCATATGGGCATTCTCATATGTTAAATGTCCTCACATTGATGAATTCAACGGATTTTCTTTCGAAGCAGTTGCATTCTTGCGAAGACAATCGCAGGCTATGACCATTACAGAATTTTTAATTCGAATCATTCACTAGCTTCAATCTTTCTCAGAGACGGTGGTCCCTTAAGCAATTTTTATAAATTTTTGACGGTTTTTCTGATAATATCCTATTTATTCCGAATTCCAATTTAAAATGATGGTTATTTTAAAACAAAGTTAATTATATTCATTGATTTTATCTGCAATTGTTGAGTAATTTTTCTCCAAATGATGATTCCCCGAGAAATGTTCCTGTCGAGGCATCCTTTGTAATTTGATCTATGTACCAGACTAGAGCTGCATATGGATGTTCCTGACAAGACTTAACCACTCAGATGTCTGCCGTTTTCTCCCTCCAAAGATATTCTGCACCCATGTGAATCTAAAAATAGCTGTTTTATTTCAATTCTTATCTAATTTTCAATATACTTATAAGAAATTTTGTTTTCATATATTCGCTTAATTTTGCGTTAGAAAATTTTGTATACAACCGCCAACCATTTTACGAGCAATGATGGAAAAATTTGTAAAGGTGGCAGATTTGAATTTAAGTATTTAGCATGTATTCTTGCGGCACAAATCCGAATAACCAGTAGTTTTTATTATCAAATGTTGCATATGCTGATATCTGTCCACCATTCAAGCATAGAATCACATAGGTACAAATTCAGAAAAACGCCGGGATTTGAAATTTGAAATTAAACGTACTTACTTATAATTCTACGATTAAAATATATTGCAAAACCTGGAATTACTATTTTAAAACGTAATTGTTGTACCTGAGATAAATACGTTTTACACTGCTAACTATTTCGAACCATTTTTTAAAATAAAACCTCATTTGTTTTCACTTATGTAAATATTTTCTTTATCTTACAAAGTCGATCAATAGTATTGATATTTGAGTTATAATTACAGTGTTGACGAATATTTTGATTCTTTAATGAATGAATGTCTTTTTGCTTTGTTATGTTTATTGTTTACATCTGTTTTATGTTATTATTATTATCTTTTTTAATGTTTGACCTTTAATGCAATAGTTTAATTACATTAATGAATTGACAATTTCACTTAAATTAACCACTTCAACATTGAATATTCGAGCAGAGGACAGCGGACAACAGTACCTTATACCATCTTCGATTGTAGTAAAAAAAAGGGGCCTATTCGTAATGTTTTTCATGCCAGCGCGTCCTCTAGGCTGTTGCAGTCAGAAATCTTCCCTGCACATGCCATCTGGCATTAGAGAGGGTATACTTATGAGTTAAGATTAATAAAACAGATGACACTGGGATCTGATTAAATAGCTTATATTGCATTTAAAAAAAATATTTTTTATACCAGGCTTTGTGCTACCTCAGCATCGCAATATGTATATTTTACTCATAAGATTTTTATGGAAATTAAACACTTTTAAAGTGCTGTATCTTGTCAGTACCACACTCTTTTGTTATGAATTTTCTCAATTTTATAAATTAGAATTAAACTGGTAATCAACGTTTGAGGTTATGTGGATGAGAGTGTTTAGTTGCCTCCATTCGCTTTTAAGTGAGTAATTTATCTCCTTTAGAATAAAAAATGATTAATATTACTTTAGTCTGAGGTTTTTATTTTTTAATCCTCCATAGTGCGAACCTATTGAAATTAACGTTACAACTTTGTAGATTATTGTCTATGGGGAAGTAATTGAATGTCACAGTAAAATTGATGTAAAATATTATTAACTTCAAAGATAAATTATAAAATATCACAAACAATTTGTACCTTTGGCGCGTGTTACGAATTAGCATTTAGAGAATTAAACCTGTATTTGATAATAGCAGGAGACAAGATTTTTGAAAGGTGAAGAAAAAAAAAAGGCGAAAAGAAATAACTCTGGCGCATTTGATCGCACGATTTTCCAAATCGTCGGTCTCCAATCGGAGGCGTTCGTGTGGAAAGCCGTGGCCCCGAGGAAAGATAAGATAGACGAGTTAATAATAGGCCAACCTTGACATCGTCTGGTCTACAGTACGCCTGACGCTGGCTGCTCCGTTGGGGTAGGTAAGGAATTCCGTTTTTGCCGCGCGTAGCGCTGACTCACATCGTGTTGGCTGTGCTCGTCGTACTATGCGGAAGGCATCCTCGCGACAACGACAGAGCACAGGAGGTTCTAAAGTTCAAAGGCTAGCGGACGATCCGAGAATGGCATCGTTCTCAATACAGGGAAAAAGAATTTGTAAAATATTTTTTAGTATGTTTAGTAGTTAATTAAGGAAATGATGACGTGGCGGTCTCTCGTGGTTACGTCATCATTCCCTAAAATTTTAAAAATCTCAAAAAAATTGTGAAATGTGAATAAAAGCGCTCCTATAAAATTAAAATGTTGATTCGTTTCAATTTACATATTGCTGTAGATGAAGTACCTCGAACGCAATTTAAATCAGATAAAAAAAATAAAGATAGTTTTTGTTTCTTTTCAAATTTAAGATATATATAAATTTGAAGATTTTTTGAAGTTTTTTTTCAAATTTATATATATCTTAAATTTGAAAAAAAAACTATCTTCTGTATTTTTTTATCTGATTTAAATTTCGTTCTACAGCATAAATATTTGACGCCCCACGTTGGGCCCTAAATCGAGAAATGGCTTTTTATCACCAAGAAATTAATAAATGAACATATTAAATTTTTAAACTACAAGCAAAAGAAAATACAACCATCCCATCTCGATGTCTTTACCACACTGCCTCTTTCGCTAGCACATACGACGCAGAGAGCCAGAAAGCAAACAAAAAACGCGTGTAAACAAATCCGTCCCATACGACAAATATAGAAATAGTGAAATAACTAAATATATTATTGATGAAAATTTTGTTCTTAGCCGATAGTGTATATAAGTTTTCTTCTTCTTTCTTGAGATAGCGGCTTTTTTTTATAAACTTTTTTTACTTTTATTTATTTTATTTATTTATTGAGTATTCATATTAATTTAATAAATTATTCTTTACGTTTCGACAAATTTTTTATTGTCTTCCTCAGAAATTTTATTTTTGTTTACAAAGTTCTACAACTTACTACTACTTACTACTTATTAATCTATATTAATAAGCTTAATATTTCGAAAAAAGATGTTATTAAATTTACGGCACAAAAGATACTAAAATTTACTTTTTAAAATTACACTTTAAAAACATTATAAATGTCATTTTGTCAAACAACTTTTACAATACATATGTCTGGTGAATACAAATGTGCCGAAGGTTGAATTCAAAACAACAACGCACGGCTTATTCAGCGGTAAGTTTTTATTTTTTTTTGTTTTGAATAACTTATAAAATTAATATGAATACTCAATAAATATGTAAAAAAAAATATATATAAAAAGCCGCTACCTCAAGAAAGAAGAAGAAAACTTAAATATATTATTATACACAGTCTCGAAAAGCTATGCTTAAACTTAAAATATAAAAATATACACCGCTATCATAAAATATAAAACAACTTTCAAATAGAAATAACATTTGTTGTGTTAAATTAAGAAATTCATTCAGTTCCTTGGGTTTTCTTTCTTTTTTTTTTTTTGATAAATAAACACAGCAATATGTATTTTTTTAAATGTAGAAATTAAATTCTAAGCGCTTCTGGCGGCTCCAAGTATGTACGTGCAAGCTCATGATGAGAGATTGCAATTGTTAACTCCTCCTCTCCTACAAGGTTGTATTTTGACGAAATATTTTCAAAATTGCTCGTTGTAAGTGAATCAAATTTTGAAATATCTATCCACAATATCTGCTCTCGTTATTCTCTCTTACTTACGCAACAATCAAGTTTTATTGCAATCGCACTACTTTCAAGTATTACTGCTACAACGCACGTGCGTGGCAGGAACTTCCAGTCACCAAAATCGACTGGCTATTACCACACATTCTTAAAATAAAATGAAGAATATTCCTCTAAAATTATAGCCTTGCAGGAGCATGTTAGGAATTGCCAGTGGCGGCTGGTATTAAAGGGCACAAGGGCACGTGCCCACCCAATCACCAAGATAAAGACAGAAAGAAATTCGCATGTAATTCAGTGCATTATTTTATTTTATTGTTTTTACGTATTTTTATAACGATGGTATCAAAGTTTCCTTCCGCACCGCAGACGCTAGCGCATATGCGAACGCTATGCGAAGCGAACTATGTTCCGGGGCACTCTTTCCGATGTACCTATTTGGAGTATGAATCGGACGGCACCGTTTATCTTCGTTATATGCGCTTATACGATCGCTTCGGGGCACGCAATGCGGTGTCCCCAGTTAACGTCTTGCACTCGTTGCGACTGCATAGTTTTCAACGCATGTGTGATTTCGAAAGCTTGAAGTGACGTTTATTATTAATGATGGCAGTTAATTGAGGGCAAAATCTTAAAAAAAAAACCGCTCTCATTTGGGGAAAAACTTTTAATTAAAGAGAAAGGAAGGCCTATTCCTGATCTTCAAATAAACTACAGTTCTACAAGTAAAACTCGAACTTACAATAGAGTATTTAATAAAAATATGAGTGGATGTTCAGTAACAAATAAAATATTTTGTTTTATCTGCTTAATTTTTTAAGAAAGAGGACAGTGCGTGGAATAAACAAGGGTTAAATGATTTAAAGCATATCGCAGAGAGGGCAAAGAAAAACGAAAATTCCGTTTCTCACATGAAACATACGTGAATAGTTAGACAGTGCTTATTTGCGACATAAAATTAAGTACAACGAAGATGTGGGAAAAAATCGTCATATTTTGCGTCGGTTAATTATGTGTATAAAAAAATGTGTGAAATCTTATTCTATGTTGGGCAGCGTGAAATTAAAAAGTGAACTTTCAGTAATTTATGAGCGCGAGGATATGTATGACGTAGATGTAGGTGGTGTTTTGCCGCTTTTAGTGTTCATAACACAAAACAACTTAAAAAAAGTTTTGACGGAGACATATAAACTGTTGGATATTATTTGCACAACCCCCATGTCGACAGCAGTATGTGAACGATGTTTTTCCACCCTCAAACGCATTAAAACTTTTCTGAGAAGCACAATGTCAGAAGATCGACTGAACGCATTTTTACAACAAAGTAATAGATGTCTTTTCCAGCATGAAAAATAGGAAAATGAATGTTATGTACAAAAAATAGGCAAGTTTTTATATTCTGCCCACCCTCTTTCATAACTCACGAGCCGCCACTGGGAATTACAATCTTCATGACAATTTACCTGTACTAGAATATTAGTTAAGTTAACTCTTAGGCTACTAGCAGAAATATCAAAATTTAAATTTTGAATGTCATCGAAAAATATTTAATAAAATTCCCTGTATATCCAGTTAAGCATACAGCACGTTTGACTGCCCTAGGATTAATCGTTGTTATCCGAAAGCGTATGCAATATACTAGAGAAGCGCTCAGGCTCAGTTGTAGGTCAAACGACATTCGTAATAAGAATGACATGATGCAATGCTATTAACTGCAAGAGATATCGTGTCCTATCGTCTGCTTTCCACCTAAATAGCATCGATCATCGATACGTCACTTATGGGAGCGGAGTGGGGGTTGTGCTCTCGTAACGTAAAGCAACGCTTACTCGAACTTCCCTGCGTTCGCCAGCCCCTCGAATGGCCGAATAATTATATGAGCCGTTGAAAGTCAGAGTGGTCTATGTCAAAAAATAAGGTTTTGAAAATAAATACAGAGCTAGATTCTCCACATTCAAGTTTATTGCTTGACCAAGTTAAAAAAAATATTCTTTTGGTATTTGTCATAAAACATCACCACTTTATTTTTGTGCCGTAACAGTTACTGCTATGTTTAAGGGCAAAATGGTACAATTCCGACTTAGCCCACTATAGCTGTAAACGTATCAGTGAGCATCAGCTTCAGATAGTGTATAGTTGTAGGAGTATCAATCAGCTGGTACTGCGATAAAATTAGAAATATGAGTTCTAGTGAATCAGAAGTAGAACCCTTTAGTGCTAGTGGAAGCGAATACGAACCAACCAGCGGGAGGATTCAGAATCGTCGTTATCAGGTACTTCAGTAAATTAGTATTTTAATGTGACACAACATAAGTCACAACGTATGGAAGAAACGTGTCAGAGAGCCTGAGAAACATGTTAAATCGATTCGGAAAAGAAAAAGAAATACAGGTGAAGGATATATCAGCACATCAAAAAAGATTATTCCTGCTAAAGTTTTTAATAACGTAAATTGTAATTGCCAAGAAAATTGCTTTAAGAAAGAAATTACTGAAGGGAGAGGAAATTAGCTTTTGAGAATTTTTGGAAGATGGGAAACTTTTCTTCACAAAATGCGTACACGCGTGGATTGGTTAAACAAAGTGAAGTAAAGATGTATCTTCCAAGAAGTAATACCAGAATGCCAAAGACCGTAACAAATACATATTACGTAAATATTGGCAAATTTCACATAATGTATTAAACAGTATTTTCTTGCAAACTTTTCAAATATCAAATGGTCGATTGGAAAGAGCCCTAAAACGTGCGTGTACTTCATCTCCAGGTGAAGATTTACGAGGAAAGCATGAACCTGTGAACAAGA
The DNA here is from genome assembly GCA_004143645.1 of Protaetia brevitarsis. Taxonomy (NCBI): domain Eukaryota; kingdom Metazoa; phylum Arthropoda; class Insecta; order Coleoptera; family Scarabaeidae; genus Protaetia; species Protaetia brevitarsis. The sequence continues at coordinate 116,651 of RXPK01000027.1, read as the reverse complement.
CATCCGAAGAAAAGGTGCAATATATCCGTCATCATATAAATAGTTTCCCTTCTTATCAGTCTCACTACACACGAAGTCATAATCCTAACAGAAAATATCTACATTCTAATTTAAACATAAGATTAATGTATAATCTTTACAAGGAGAAGTGTGTTGATGAAAACATGTCTTTTGTAACGGAAGCAGTTTATAGGAATATATTTCATCGTGATTTTAATCTGCACTTTCATGTGCCTTCAAAAGACACTTGTGTTAAGTGCGACTTGTTCAAAGCAAAAATAGATTGTGAAACCGATGAACAAAAGAAACACCGCTTGAATACGGAACACATTTTGCATCTACGCAAAGCTGAAAAAGCAAGATCTAGCTTGACAAGCGACATGTCTCTGTCTATTTTGGATAAAGATGTTTATGGATTTACTTTCGATTTACAGAAGGCACTACCCTTTCCAGTTTTGACATGTTCAGTTGCGTACTATAAAAGAAACATGTATGTCTACAATTTAGGGGTACATGAACTACATGAAAAAGAAAATGCATTTATGTACGTATGGGACGAAATAATTGCATCGCGAGGGACGCAGGAAATAGGATCATGCATACGTAAATCATACTAGAACATGCAGAAATGCAAAGCACAATTATTGCTTATAGTGATGCATACGTGGTCAAATCGCAATTTTAAGCAATGTTTGTTTTGGCTTAAACTTTTTTTCGACAAAGCTATTGGAACAGTCTGTAACTCGTCGATATAAAAATGAAGATAACGCTCCAGTATCCTGGCACAAATCCATGGTTACATTTTGAAAAAATCATCCCTTACAAGATATTTTCAAATGACTCTTAACGAAGATTTCCCGTTTGACGTAATTGATGTGCAAACAAAACGACAAGGTGCACCTCGAAATTTGAAACATGTTGTGTTAACTCCGTTATATGAATCCCCACTCTTAATCAATGATAAAAAAAAGAAGAATATGGAAGAACTTTTTCAGTTTATTCCTCCCGTTAATCAGAAATATTTTGTAGATATTATTGGAGATAGTACTGTTGAGGATTATCGCCCTCTTGAATATGTTCAAGATGAATAAATATTATTTGTTTTGCTTAATTTTACAAATATTACGTCAATATTTTGTCTTTATTAATACCAATAAAATCTGATGAGATATAAAAATTGTAAATGTTTGTATTTTCCCAAACACCACCGATACCAAGTGTATACTCATTTCAATGATACGTTAAAGTGCATAATGGTCTATGTCTTCAAACTGCAAAAAAATGGTAGAAAAATAAAAATAAGAAGTAATTACTGTTTACAGATATTTAAGTTAATATGCATATTAAAATATTTTCGCAAACATAATTCGGACTTTTTTTTCAATAATTTTAGAAAAGACTTTAACTTTACACTTCCATATCTCAGAATACATTTTTTTGACTTAGATCACTCTGGTTTTCAACGGCTCATATAGAGAGTTAGTAAGTCTACTAATATACGTTACGCATACATATAACATGTGTTTGTTGCTATAAAGCTGTTTACCTACGGAGCGTGAACACTGCAAATTACTTCGCAACTAAATGATTATTACATGTGAAGCGTTATTACTTATGGAGGGGACCTAGGCGTTGGAAATTCCGGGGCGCCCTCTATATATATGAATATATACCAGCGCACCGCCTTGCAGCGTTAAATATTCACGACATTTACGAATTTATAACGGAGCGCGCGCGCCAGTATTAAAATTAATTATTTAATATTAAACTTGGTAATTTTTTGCGTTACAACATAAGAGAGAGGCGTAAAGGAAGATGGAGGGATGGAAACGAACGCAGGAGAGTGAGAGAGAGAGAGATGGATCTATAGAAAAAGCTCCTACGCTATTCCGTAATATTTTATAGATTTATATCCTACCTATAGTAAAATTACTCGAATTATGCATAAAAGAGGTAATTGTGTTTGTGCGAGAGGGACGGTGGATGGTGGACGGGAGAGGCGCGTTTTAGGTAGCGAGTTTTTAAAGGGGTTAGTTTGCAATTCTTTTGTTAGGCGCCCGGTTCAATCCGCAACCGGTATAGGGGAATTGAAATTAAATTAAATTCGGACGAGTCGGGTTTTGAATTTTATACAATCGCATATATTAATATTAAATTGGAAGAATTGTTTTTGTTCCTCCGATTCGGTTCATGGAAGTTCTTTTAAAGGGATGTAAATTGGAATAAAAGAAAAGCGGCCCATTGTATATTCATATATACGGTTGATTACAATAAGAAGTATTTTAAATGCTAGGTAATAGCTTTAATTTTGCAACTTTTTTCTCGACATATGTATTGTTATGGAATATATAATGAATGTCACTAATAATAATGATTATTATTTGTGTTACATACCTGCTCGTAAATCAAGCATAAATATATTGGGTATTAATTAATTTGCATCGTAGCCGCGGTAATTAGGAATATACGTTCATCGTACGGTAACTGTATGATTTAATGTAGTTTCCTTGGTATACTATGTCAGGTAACATTGAATTCTCTCTCTTATTAGACCTATCGCTATCGCATCTTTTAGAATTAGTGATTTTCAGAAAAAGCAATTTTGAATTATGTATATTTTTTTATATAGTAGTTATATAATATATATTTTTTTGTATGATTACCAAAAGTTTTTCTGGATACCATTTATGTTAAAATTTCAAATCAATGTTAAAACTTTGTTATATATTAGTGACAATCTTTCGTGTTTGGTTTTGAGTAAATGAAAAGAAAAAAAAAATGTTTTCGAAAAGTGATATTTTAAGGTTATGTGCGAAGAGTAATAAAGTTTAGACAAAATCGGACGTAAAGTTCAAACGAACTAGATTGAGTTGCGAGTGCAATTGTCTAGTCATTGTAATTATTTTTTCTCTAAAATCCTCCTGTTCTGTATTGTGAGGCCTATTTGTAGCGATGTTTTGCCTGTTAGTGCTGCCCAAATGACACAAATATTTTTTTACGTGAAGACCTACATCTGGTCTAAATGTTGATGGAAAAGAGCATAGTGTAATGCATCTTGTGTATGCATGCTTGAGTAAGTGAATCTAAAAGATAGTCCATATCCGATTTAATGATCCCATGTCAGTAGTATCTACTCCAGCTTCGATGTGGGGAGAAGCCCCCAAGTAAGAAATAGAAACTCCTTTTACCGGAAATGGCATGGAAGTTGTTAGAGTTATTGTAATTGCAGATTCTGTTCAATGGCAGAAACAGATCAGGCAAATTTACGATCTCAGAAAACACATACTTAAGTCGAGGTTTGGGTGAAGAAATAAAACTGTGATGGTCAGGGTCACAAGAAAAATCGCTCTATAGGAAACGATTCTGAGTACTTTAAAAATGATAATGACATCAGTTATATCATGGCATTTTAACTACATGGACATTTAACGATCAGTTTTACCACAGATTTAAATTATTAATTTGTTTGTAATAGAATTTTGTTAAAAAGGTAATAAATGGCCTTTTTCTCTCCACCTGTTGTACAATTTATAAATGTGTAACTAAAAAAAGGTTCTTTAAAAATTACATTAGATAGGGTGGTCTACAATACTATACGCAAGAGTTTTCGTTGTATGGTCACCCGACGTTACACGAACTAACCGCATGTAAGCGATTGTTAGATATATTAGCGTAAACAGACGCGATTTTCATTAAAATGTAATAGGGTAATAGGATTTTCAAAAAAAGTTGCTGTTAGCTATATGTATAGACTACAATTCAGATTAAATGTCTAAAAATCTAAATAATTGATTACATTATTGAGATTTAAGTATTTTATTACATTCATTTTAAATATTCAAATATATAAATTGTAAGTGTTAATATTTTGTATTCCTTAAATATACTCCTATACGAATGCGTTGTACCCACTCCTGCTATTATTCTTAAAATGCGCTTCTGCGCAATGAAAACATTTTCCACTAATGTTGAGTCGCCCCGGAAATAAACCCGCTAATGCAAATCTGACTCACTAAAGCGCCAAAGATCGTCACAAGTTGTTCTGGTGTTAGTAGGTATTTCACATCACGGAAAGGTACTTATACCAAACAGTTTAATTTAGCAGTAGTTGCTCGCAATGACCTTTCTAATTAAATTCTGATTAAGTAATAATCCCAGGAATTTACTTTTATCCGCTTGTGCGATTAAGACATCATCCACTCGAAGATTCAGTGATAGAGCAACCCTGTGATAATTATAAAAAAAACTACGAATTCCGTTATTTTATTTTTATTGACCAATAGACCGTGATTGCATAGCCAGGCTTCCAATTTGTACAATAAATCATTGTACCTCTGCTCCAGTTTATCTTGATCTCTACCAAATAAAACTACAGACATGTCGTCCGCGTTAAAACTAAAGTTAGCGCCCGCATCTAGAACAATATCTCTACATCATTTATATAAAGTAAAAAAGAACGGACCGAGTACCGACCCCTGTGGAACACCTAATCCATTTTTTAAACGTGTCGAAGTAATTATTTTATTACAGCCTTCTAAAGTAAAATTTATGGAATATAATTGCTCTCTACAAGAAATGTAGATATCCACTTGGTGCGCTGTCCCTCTAACAGTCCCTAGACACATGTAATTCATTCAGCAATACGGTATTGATTGACGCAGTCGAATGCCCTGCTGAAATCACAAAAGATGTACTGTAGATACTGTAAAAGGAGTCTATAGCAGCAGAAGTCGATCGGTTCTGCACAAAACCATGTTGATTCTTGGCAATGGATTTCAGAACGTTTGACAAAATTCATGCAATCGCATTAGAAAAGCATATTCAAAAATCTTAGAAAAAAACTGACGTCAGGGCAACTGGTCTGTAATTGTAATCACGTAGACTACTTCTCTTATCCACCGGCATTACTTTGCTAACCTTTAACACCTTCGGTAAAATACCATTTAGAAACGATAAGTTAATTAAATATTGCAGGGGGTTAACAATAGCGTTTGCAGCTCCTTCAACTATTACTTTTAATTTACATTTAATATACATGCAAAACCTGTTGCTATATTCTAAGTATGTTAGAAAAGCATTAAATACTCTGAAAATAAAGCTACCATCTTTATAAAAATATAACATACAACTTAACGTAAAAGATAACTGCAACATAATCTGTACACTGTTACTGCAAGTTAATTGTTCTACCTTGTCACTTCGATGAATTAGATAAATAAATGCTCATCTTTCTAAAACAAATAGACACGTATTGCTGTGTACTGAAGGTAACAAAAGAATTTTGAGAATGCAAAATGAATTAAAAAAAAAATTAAATTAGCTAGCTCATCGGATAAAAAAAAAACTTAAAGGGCGCAAAAGAACAATTAAAGAGTTACCCTCGCGAATTAAAACTTGAATTTAATCATGAAAAGTAAAAAGTGGATGAAAGAAATCTAACTTTCTTTAATTACCCCAAAAATTGAAAAGGTTTGAACAAAAAAAAAAGAACAGAATTTTGAATGACGTTCAATAACAATTAAAAATTTTTATTAAAAAAAAAATTGTTAATTACAATTATGCCAGAAAAAAAACCGTGAAAGATCTAAATAAAACTGCTCGATTCTAAATTACAAAAGGACAATGCTAAATCCTCTATCAAAGCAAAAAAACAATTTAGTTCAGGAAGATAATCCTTTTTATATCAAATCAATCCACGTGGTTTCAAAATTAAAACAAACTAAATTAAACGTGGACAATTCAAGTTAAATTTACAAAAGAAAAACTTAAATTCTAGCACAAAGCTTCTGTTCACCCAACCCGAGGTAATTAATAATAAAATACAAATCAGCAAAATTAAAAAACGAAATAATGAACTCTTATAATTATAATGAGAGAAAAAAAACAATCTATCTTCCTGCACGAAATAATAAATGATCTTATATCTAAATTGTGTACACAACAATACAATAACAATTATTATTAAGCGAGTTCCTTCATGGACGAAATAAAATCACTTTAAGCGAAACAAATCTGTAAATCAAAAGTATTAACAAAATGGTAGCAAACAATTACAAAATCATGTACTTCACGCTTTAACGTCTTTCGAGAAACGATGGACAAGGTTAACTAGTCGTATACATAAACCAGCTGCGTTGCAGCGAAGCTGCGCACGAATCATCGAAGAAAACTACAAGAACGGACATGAACTACAAAAGTGAACGCTATACATTTTAAAAAGTGAAATTAATTTAAAACAACTCAACATTTAAATAAATAAAATAAAGAATATCTCATAAACTAACTCTTATTTAAAACAAACATTGAATTTGTGAAACTCCTCAAAACATTGATAAAGCTGATCGGATTAAACACGACAAAATCTATCCAACTAAAAAAAAAACTCGCGATTACAGGGTGTCCGTCCACAGCAGTATGTACTTATGCGAACAGGAACAAAGCGCAACATAACCAATAAACCAACATCCGCTAGAAGTGCTGCCGGTTCCAATCGATTGTACACGAACACCAAAGATTCAAAATTTTAGTAGTTACCCTAACTCACTGACCATATTCTTTAGTTGCCATTAATATAAAATGCTAAATATATTGTTCATTTGGACTATTTTCTCAGTGCACCAATAAAAAAAAAATAACTTTTACTTTAACAAAAATGTATTTTACGAATTTCTTAACCTTTTAACCTTCGCTTATTCTAGTTATCAAAAATAAATCCGCCACATCTTCACCAGTGCTCTAGTAAAACGACTATAACGCCGATAGTTGCATCATCGATTTAATTTTATTAAAAGCACAAATAAATTATCCGCTTGTTGTGTGCCGGCCGCCGCGTGTTGGCGGTTCCATGACACACAACCGCCCTCGCCTCGTAATATAAATTACACATCGACGCCTATCAATAAGCGAGTAAACCGCGCTGCGACCGGTAAATTTTATTACAATTTCGCGCGATTGTTAAATTAGCCTCGTTGCACGAGTAGGTACATACGTTACATACATACACACAATCCCGGGGTAAACTACACCGTATCACGTTCTCTAGCATTATCCGGCCACCCGTTTGATGATATGAACACTTTTACACTAACCACCTGTTGCCTCTTTTCCATATTATTTTATTTCAGCCTCCCAGTAGTGAGCGGTTGGGTCCTCTGTGTTTACGTTGAGCGCTGCAATCGCTAACTGTGGCGATATTTTACGTGTTATATTTTATTCAGGCGTTTTACCGCCGAATTAAACAATAAATACGTAACTTCAACACGGTTCAATTAATATAATTCCCGTGGAAAATAAATGCGGAACCTCATCCTCTACGCGACTGGATTAAATCTGTTGCCAAATAAATAAATTTATATTTTACATTTCGTCTGCCTTCGGTGTTAATAGGAGATTTACCACTTTAACAATGTTTGTTTATTGCTTTTTATTCACATGATATAACTATAGTATACGTAATCATCGTATTTTACGGAGCTTCCTGTCAGGAGAATCAACACGTTTTAGTAACAGGTGTACAACTGAGTATATCCAGTGGCATGTGTAATATCTTGCCGGTATATAATACCGCCTCTATTGTACACAAGTAGCCAGAGGGATTCTTTCGAACATGTGCTTACATCTTTTTGAGCTTGACATTCAGCCATGTTTGGAGGAATGGGAAAAAATTCTCCTTTTATGGAATTTACTTTGTAATTTAGGGAGAAATTAATATTGGAGACATCTGCAGGCTCTGCTTAGGGTGACGTAATTCAAACGTTCATTCAGCGTGAGAATGCACAGTGTTAGAATGAAATTAGCGAAAAAACTCATGCCTTGTCTTTGGTTAATAGAAGAGGCGTATACAATGAAATTTTTAGTTAGATTAAATCGACTAACACCAAATTTTTAAGCCATTTGATAAGTGTCTCTATTGATTTTAATACTTTTTGGAATCGTTAGTGTAATTATCAGGAAAATAGTCCCTTTTTGAACCTTTCTTACGCTAAGGCACAAAGTATCACTTAATTGCGTTGCATATTAATAGCGAGGACGGCCTCATCTTGGATTAAAAGAAAACAGGAGATTATTGAATGCAGCTGACAACACTTCATTCAGGTTGAGTTAGTTAAACTTAAAAAAAAAATAATAGTCGATTACTATTGTTTAATTGATATGGATTGAATTAATAGTTAACTACATAACTATAATTGTAATTACAATGATTAATCCTTAATTCCAGTTAAATTTTACTAATTTCTGTTAATGTCAAGAAGTGAGAAGAATTATATTTGTCGAGATCTTCACATGCCTCAAATTTACTTGTCGTTACTGAAACCAATAAAAAACTTTTGAAACTTTGTAAAAACAACATTTATTTCTTTCTCCCATAAGTCTCAATATTCTTAAAATGACAGTTCATGTTAGTATAAAAATTTCCGCTAATATTAGGAAGTGTATCGGTCTTTGGATAATAATAATAATATTTGCTGGCATCTTCGACATTCCTCAAAAATTTGTGCCTTGTCCTTATTGAAACAAACAAACAAAACTCTCAGATTAATAAAAATCTCACTTATTTCAAAAGTATTGCAAAAATAGTTATTTGTATCACTAGGGCCACGAAACTACAGTTTTGTCGAGTATGAGTACGGTTACGAAGTACGAATTGGCTAACAGACGAGGCGAATTCACACACACGAAAAACATTTTATATAGCAAATGAAATTTAAGTAGATAAAACAAAATATTACTGAAATCTATGACATTTGTCAATCCTGGTGTTGTTTCAGCTCTGTATTTGCGTATTTATTGCTTTTTTGTGTCGTTTCGTGTGGTTAGTGTAATTTTTATAAGCAAATTGTTACAAAAAATAATTCTTCTTAAAGCTCTACTGAGTACTGTTGAATATTTGAAGGTTTTTTTTTTTTAAATAAATATATAAAATGATAGTGATGACAGTATTTTTTACATCAATTTTAGTATGGTAGATGAAGAAGTATTTGATCTACCTGCAGGATCATCAAAAAATGCTTAGGGAAAATATATTGGCAGTAAGCAAAGGATAATGGCTTATAATTGGTATCTGGAGCTTAAGCGGGACACTTCTAAATCAGGCTGCAATTAAACTGACTGCAAAGCAACTTGGGGTGGGTGAAAGAACAGTGTGGGATATTGTAAAAGAAAAGGATACCACAGGAGTTATCAGTTCACCCTCTAAAAAACGTCTTCGTCAGAGTGCATATAATTCCTTGGACGAAGCAGATAGGTCAGCAATTAGACGACACGTACATTCCTTTTTCTTGCAGAACGAATTACCTACCTATTATTTTATCACCTTATATTATGACTATAACATTCTAAATAAACTACTAAAAGCGTAGTGATTTCATGTTATCCTTTCCTATTATTACAAAATTTTGCTAACCAAACTTTTTCGCTTATGACACTGACAATTTACAATTTGAATTGCCGCTAATTTTTCATTTTTCGATGTCATTTGGGCGCCGATCGCAGCGCTATCTACTGCATTCTTAAAGTGAATGGAGTATAGTCTGACTAACCTTTAGTGACATTTTTGCTTGCTTAGGCAGGAAAGCGGTAGTTTTCCTGCCGCTTTAAGGTACTGCAAAATGAGGGGTACGAAGGGGCAAAAAAATAATTGTGGTGCCGACTTTTAAATTTGTTTATATACATATATTTATTATCATACATGTGACTACAGCTCCCAAAACAGAATTTTAGTTTTTCATCTTGCCCTTGGATGCCCTAATACAACTAATGATGTTCTCAATTATTGCTGTTTTATTAAGTACATTTATTTATTCGATTGAAACATATATTACGTTAAAAAAATATAGCAGAAAATTATCTCACAATCAGTGATTTTGGATTAATAGATGCTATTATAAATATAATATATATAAATATAATATATAATACAGTAGGTACTTAAAAAAAAAAGTTACAAGAACTGAATTCCTTAACTCATAAATCGTCTTTATTGTGTTCCATTTAAAATTTTTAGTATATACTAGTTAACATACTTTGTACTTCGAGTTTTATGCGCAATAAAGTTTATTATTTTTATAAATATTCGTACGCACATCTCTCTTACTTTGCTCTTCAGAATTTTGTAGGAACAAATCTTATATAAATCGCCTAAAAACCGTTTTTTTTTTTTGCTTGTATTGCATGGAAAATAAAAAAAAAAATACATATCTATTTTCATATTTTTGTTGCAGATATCCAGATTACACCTTCTGAGGGGCTGTAAGTGGCAATATAAGTTGTAACTTATTTCTCATCCTGAGACTTAATTCTTTATTTTACCTATATGTACTATTTATTTACTTAATTTATACGACTCTAATCTATCTCTCTCTAATCAATATATTAAAGTTCCACACAATTATCGGCATAAATGTTACAACATTCAGGATCTCTTTTTATTATTAACGGTAGTTTTCATAGAGAAATAGGTTCCACAAGTTCAAAATTTATTTTGATATGTGTCACGTGACCATCAGTAAAGCGGCAAATTGAAAGAAAAGTGGAAATGTATAAAACTTTTGAACATTTTAAAAAAAAATAATTAACAATCGCACTTTTTTTAAATGACTTTTAAATGAATAAGGTACTTTTGCTCTTAGTAGCTCAGCTGCAATAAAATCTTTAAATCTGGTTGATAATCAAACAATTTCATCAATTCTTGTATTGCTTATATAAATCTAAAAATAAAAGGCCAGTTTCTGGTAGTGTTGCAAAAATCGCTGGGTGTCTGGAAACTACACCATTTTTTTTTAATTGTGACATAATAATATTCAATATTCATATATCTGTTATGAAATTTTGAGAAGCTTAACTAGAATTTCAATTATTTAATGAACATTATGCCGTTTTCACAGATAATTATTAACGTTTCCATGTTTAAAGTAGGTATGTATTTTAAATACAAATGTGTATTGTTAACACGCAATAAATGCCCTATCTGCTCTTGACACACACTAAATCTTGTTAATGTTATTCTTTTACTACATCTTGTCTTCTAAATAAGTCAAAAAGCTGATTGTAAATAATTCTAAATGAGATTATACAGAGATTTCTTCTCACAATCTCTTTATTAAAATGTGTAAATTAAGCAACTAGCATATACAAAGAAAGTATTAGTGCAAAAAGATTGTAAAATTTGGAAATGCGATTATATACTTAAATTTAATTTTTTTTTCCAAAAGCTTAACCAAATAAATGATGTATACCTAATTTATAGTACAAATTCCTTTTTCAAAAACTTATTCTAAATAATTAAATTTAAATATTAAAAAAGTTTGTAAAATGACAAATTGATAAATAAATTTTATTTTGTTAGTAATTAAAAAAAAAGAAATATGGGAGAAAAATAATCCGAAAAGCTAATAAATGTTATATACTGGGTGAGTTCTTATCTTGAGACAACGGAATATCTCTAACAAATCACTGCATCAAATCAAAAAAGATTTTAATAAGATTTGTTATAATGTAGGGGACTCACTGAATGGTGCCGAACTCGATCCCCCATCTCATTTGTTCAAATTAGGGAGAGTGAATTAAAAAAAGTGAGACAAAAAAATGATACACATTTTATACACTTCAAAAAGAGTTATACGTAAAGAAAAAAAATAATTACTAAGGTTTAAAAAAGTCGGAATTTTCACTTGTTTCAAAACTGTGCTATAGATTTGTTGTTCAAAGTATGGTTCTACCTTCTGTAAGTTTATGAAAATTGATGTTCGATTCGGAGAGAGGAAAACTGGCTTAAAATTTTCATGAAATGTCGGAATTTTTGATTCGATTAAGGGAGAGTTCGATTTAAAGAATTCGAATTAGAGAATGCCGTTTACAAATATGGATCAGCATTCAGTTGGAGATTTAAAATTATGAATTGGGTTTAGAGAAAAGTTCAAATTAAAGAGCGTTTGATTTAGGGAGAGTCAACTGTATATGCCCAATACCCCATACGCTATTTCTTCAAGGAGATTTTAAAATCCGGTTTTTAGAGCCGGTTTTGAAACTGATTTAAAAAACCTGTATGAAAACCAGTTTTAAAAACTGGTTAATAGGTGTTGTTTTGAAGGCGATTAATCACCACATCTAAAACCGATTTCGATGCGCAGTACTAGCTTGTAGTATGACACTTGCTGTTCCAAGGGACTGTATTGATTATAGCAATAAATAAATTTTGTAAATATTTGTATTGTAAATGACCTTCCAGCTTGTCTCTTTTTTTTATTGAGGACGATTTGGTAATATTATTGGAAAGATTGCCAAGAGCTAAGCCATTCATACTATTCAACCATCGATTAAGATAGAAACTATTGTTCGCATGAGAAATTTATTCTCGAAATATGTATCCTTACAGCAAATGTTCTTTCACATGGCGTAAACCCTACTTATACCCGAAAATTATGAAGATGCGATTATTTCCGCCTCCTGCGTGAATACTTAAAACATACCATTGTCATAATAGTTATTTACTTTACATCGTTTCCCTCCCCTGAAGCGAATTCATTTGCATGCCTATCGAGTTATCTAAAAAAATTAAGACCGTGTTCCCAAAGCGTTTTTTAATTATACCAACACGATCTAATTTGCATGCGGTACCCCGCCATAACACCACCGTTATGGCTGTAGCGTGTAGGAGCGTTCGACTGCCTCCGACACGACCATAAGTGGTCGTCGAATGCCGGGCGAGAGAATTCGTTCCGTATCGATGTATTTCGCTGATAGCCCGCACCGGCAGCTACCGCTCGTATAACGACAAAAAAAAACAAGAGAAGAATAACGACAACGTAACAACAACAGCAGGGACAGCGCAGCGGCCGGCCGCCTAGAAGAAACGGGCGCAGCAATAACAAAGCACAACAAAACGGAACCCATACATCTTACGAATTTATAAGGCATAAAATTACCCTGTCATAAAGTATTTTTAATTATACGTCGGTTGCTCGTTTTCCTACGTGTTCGAATCGCGGTCGGCGTTCGTTGTGTGCTGCTGGCGCGTATTGGGAAAATAAAACAATCGAAATTTATTTAAGATTGACTCGTGTAATAGCCACTGTTCCCACACACCCACATTTCTAACACACAGTGGAGTGGAATACTACGAAATAAGTACTACGTCGGTAATAGAAAGATGGAATGTGATGTTGCTTTTATGATGTATTTAACAATAAGAAGAGAAACAAACGGTAATTCTTCATTTTTACATTTTTGCGAAAATGATTGGTGAATTAATATAAAAAAAAAATTTAGCAAAGCTCCACTTGATAGACAACATTAAATATCCGATCACTCCGTGTCTACATCAGATTTGATTCAAAGTTTCGTAAAATAACCATCGATGCTCGACAGGTTCTAGAGTGGCCTATCTGATGCGCATTTTAGTGGGGAAGGGATTCTGAAAACCGGAATTCGATATCTCTAACGGTTTCCGAGATGTACGCGAAAATGTGATGAAAATCGTTAATTTCTTTATTTTTCATCCTTAAAATCGTTAGTTTGTGGGCGAACTATAATAATAATAATAATGTTTATTGTCTTAGTCGTAAGCAACATAGACATTGTCAATATTATAAAGACAATAAAATCAGAAACACAAAAATAATATTAAAAAAAAACATATAAATGTAGAAACAGCAGACAACAGTAAAAGCAGAACCATTACCCGTCATGTCAAGTACTCATCAAACTAATAAAATTGAATGCTCTGAATATAGGCTTTCAATAGCTGTTTAAACGAGTTAAAAAAGTACTAACCATCTTTATATGTCTTGGCAGCGCATTGAAAGTAAACAGCACACCTGGTAGTGCGCTCCGCTCAAAACAAAGTGTTCTGTGAATCGGCACACTGACAATGACTATGAAAACGAGTTCTCATGTTGCTATATACATCGGCGTTTTTAATAAAGTAATTTTCTGTTGCGCTTATAAAATATTAATAATTCATATAAATAGAGTGACCACAAAGGCAAAAATTTTCAAACTGCTTGAATATAAGGACGACAGTGAGGTCATGGAGGAACCGCAGCCACCATACACCGCAAAATCTTTTTTTGATATATAAAAAGCTTGCTTGCACAACTAGCCGAACCCCGAAAAATGAGTCCATATCTCAATCGAGACTCCACGTACGAAAAACAAAACATTCGCAAAGTGCCAACATCTACGGTGCTTCTCAAATTCCTAACTCCATAATACGCTGAGCACAGTTTACTTAGAAGTGAGGTACAATGTTGCTCAAATTTGAGAACACAATCCACAGTCAATCCCAGGAACCCAACATTACCGCCAGTGGAAATTGATTTGCCATCATGCTTGATGTAGCAACTACTACTTATACTGGAGCTAGCACGAAACTGTAGCATGCTTGTTTTTGTCGCATTGAGCACTAGCCCATTTTCGCAACACCACGCACACATATTCGATAAGACAGCATTTGCGCGAACAGACGCTAAATGTACAGTCGAATCAGCAACAACGCAACTTGTATCATCAGCATACTGTGACAATGAACACGATGGTAAAGATAAGCACAAGTCATTTACATATAAAATAAACAGAGTAGGGCCAAGTATAGAGCCCTGCGGGACACCACAAACAATGTTTATAGCCGGAGAAAGATGTTTTTTCACCAAATTATCAACACAAACTTGAATTTGTATGTGTGATTGACGATTAGTAAGATATGACTTGAATAAATCATACGCAACGCCACGCACTCCATAAGCCCACATCTTTAATAGCAAAATTCTATAATCTACCGTGTCGAATGCTTTTGACAAATCAAAAAACATGCCGACTACAGTATTACCCGCGTCTACCTCCCCGTATACACGATCTAAACAGTGATATATCGCATCACATGTTGATTTACCTTGTATGAAGCCAAATTGGTATAGAAATTATATTTTTCTCTACAAGATAATCAACCAACCGTATATTTATGAATTTGTTCGAAGACCTTTGTTATTGCTGTGGGAATAGCAACAGGTCTATAATTACTAGCCCTACATTTATCAGACTTTTTATTATTGGAATTACTACTTACTTTTAACTTTTCAGAAAAATGCCACTAAGAAAACATTCATTTATGACAATAGTTAGTGGTTTTGCAATATACGACGCAGCATACTTCATAACGAAACAAGGTACTTCGTCAATACCGGCAGAATGCTTAGAAGCAACATCCAACAACACGCGTTCAACCTCGAGCTCATCTGTTGGAGTCAAAAATAAGCTGCCATTTACGTGGGATATTCGCTGAACTGGGTGTGCTTCCTGGTAAAGCCTTATCAAAACTATAAAATGATTCGGCAAACATTTTGCAAATTGTCAGGGGTTGACAAACTCATTGCCTCCTATCGCGCAATAAATTGGTTGTAAGTCGTTTTTAGTGATGTTTGTGACTTTATTAATAATGTTCCAACGCAGTTCTACTTTTGTTTTTAGAATTCAGAATTTTATTCTCGTAGAAGGTTTTTTTTGTTTCATTTACAAGCTCTTTATAAGCCACTTTCTGGTGAAGAAGAATCGGATCCCTATTTACTTTATACAAACTGTACAAATCGCGCAAAGTTGCTCTGCCTTTGTGCTAAATCAGCTGTATAACCATTCTACCCTACATTTTGTACTGAAGTGCATTTCGTTAGTGGAATGTCAAATTAAAATAATGTAAAAAAGTACTATAAGAATATGTCGAACTTGTTTGCTGTCGCTCGCCAAGCACCTCCGACCAATCCTCAGAGGCTATCATAGATTGAAACTCAATAGAGACTCTTTGAAAAATTTACGTTTATATTCCACTGTTGATGTATGTCTAAACGGAGACATAATTTCTAATAGCTGAAATCTGTGATCTGAAAAAAGGCAATCTATTGAAAAACAGGTATATCTATCAGCTGTTCTGCTAACTACTGCTCCAGTTTTGTTTTACCGCCGTCCGATATATTCTCCTGATCACTCCGCATCTTTTGAGACTAAGCGGAACCCTCTAGCTGTTATCGTTCCGGAGTTATGTTTAAAAAGCAAAACAGAAAAAAAAAAAACGTTTCTTGGTCGCTTTTTCTTATTTGGGACACGAGATAGCGTTCCGAGCCGGAAAAAAGTTGAAACCCAATGTATTATACACTGTTGTACGCGTTTTTCAACTAAGATTCATTTCTGACAACGCCGTTCCGCCATCGGTAACCGTTTTGGAGATATCGTTAAAAAACGTAAATTTTGATCGAAAATTTTAAGCAAAATCCGAAAATCATCGCAACTTTGAGATAACCCCAACATGTTATACATCATAATATAAGCGTCTCTTCGAGGGAATCGAATGGCAGCGCGCCCGTCCTCCTAGCTCTTACGCTCCTCGAGATATGGGCGTTTAAAATTTGAAAATTAAACTCTAACGGCTGCAGCGTCCAGGAGGTGGCCTTTAGAAGCGTCTTTCGACGGGAATCGAATGACGGACAGCGCGGTCGCTATCTCTACTGTTTCTTCAGATATTTGAAGTCGAAGAAACGTTTAGACAGGAGTTAAACATAAGTAACATTGAAGGAGAATTGGAAGAGGCACAATTAAAATGACAAGGATGACATAGGATATATCTGCGGTGTGAGTCATATTTCGTATATTCCTTATTGCTAGGAAGGAATATATGGTATTAACCAAGGAAAGCATGGAGTGAGGGTGTAAAGGAAGCAGGAACAAAAAGCTATAGAGAATGGAATAAAATAAAGGAAACCAGAGTGAGAGAAATTGCGAAGAAAAGCTATGCAAGAAAATTGCGTAAAGTGTACTCATTTTCGCTAGCCTTACATCTAACTATATAAAGGCTTTAGATTAAAAAAGAGACCTATCTATACAACAATAATACGAAGCATTGAAAATCTACCGCCATATAAACATTCTGAAAACTACAATATAATTTAGATACTGCTATGGTTAGACAAAACAGTAATTTTGAGTTGCATATTTTGATTTTGTTCACTTTCTTCCGAGCTGTTGTTCAATCTACCGAGAATTTTTCACAAATTTTATGTTAGTTTGTATAAATTTAGTTAAAGGGTTTATTGTATGATTTATTTATTTAAGTGTTAAGTTTTATTAAATTAATTCCATTCATTTATTTGTCTATTGTTTGCTGATGTTAGAGTTAATGCGGATTCTAATTGAATTTGTCCGTTGAATTGTTATACGGACTGCGTTGTACGTTTTTGGAGAGAGGATTTTTGTAGAAAAACATTGTAGAATTTTGTTAAGGGCTTCCTTGTTCGACTATTGACGTGAGTAGACGTTATTTTTGTTTTAATCATTGTTGCACTTTGTAATTTCAATAGAAATATTGAAATTAATTTCTGTAAAATTAATAGCCATCAAGGAATTCCATTTTGTAATAATGGTTAATGTATTGAAGTGTGCACATTATAGATTAAGAGAATGATATTGTTTTTGTTTGGGAAGATACATTTTAGTTTTATTTTTTCTCATTATAAATTTAAAAGAGTTAATTTTTCCGTTTTTCAATTGTGGCTGTTTCATTTTTATTTTCAATCATATCGGTTGGGGAGTAGAAGTTTTGTTTTAACTTTAAGTTTTCAATTTGTAATTTCTAGAAATTGTCCACACTTATTTTAATTTGAAATCACGTGGATGAAATTGAAATATTTAGGATAATCTTCCTGAACAAACAAATTTTTGCTTTGCATAGGAAATGGCATTGTAACTATTTTAATTTAAAGTCAAGTGCAGTTTTTATTTTTGGCCAGAACCCTTCAGTTAACGGTTTTTTTTCTGGCACAAATTGTATTTATACCATTTAAAAAAAATAAATTATGATTGTTAATTAACGTCGTTGGGTTAAAAAATTCTGTTCTTTTATTTTTATTTTAAAACCCTTTCAATTTTCGGGTAATTAAGAAAGTCAGATTTCAATCACTCACAATTTACTTTTCGTGGTTAGATTCAGTTTCAATTCGCGAGTGGTAACTCTGAGGTTAATAGTTCTTATGTTCTTTAAAATTTTATCCGTTGAGCTAGCCTAATTGTTATTATCTTTTTTCATTATTAAATTCAGTGGCATTTTCATTTAATTCGAGCATAACAGCAAATACTGTTGATAATGCATTAGCTAAAAAAAATTTGTTAAGAGAAAAAATGAACTTAAATCTTATCAACAATTCTTAAGCATCAACCAACGCCATCTAATGGTAACTACATGACAATCGTCATAACGCAACTGGCGACACAGGAATGACCGAGAGCTCACGAAACACAAACTGAAACAAACAAGCCGTAACTTGTGACCAGTACAAGTGGCCGTCCGCATAGCCATCGGACAAAACTCTTTAATGATAAAATTTGCGAAGGTTCGACCGCTCGAAAACTCAATCCCCTCTCCGAATTTTAATCATAATTTCAACGAAGCTGGAAACCACTTGGGCGGACTTCACAATGCTCCACGCGCGTATGGCAAGAGGAATTGTGTTTGTTAAAGTAATAAGGAAAATCGAGAGGAATAGAGAACGAGTTATGGGCAGAGTAACTTAGATGCTCAAAAGGGCGCACAAACGAAACGGAAATTGGTGGAAAATAGAAAGAATCGTGAATTTGCGTAATGTGATTTTGACTACGGCAGTATTCAGATGAAGTTAGGAATAAATAAGTAAAGAAGATTTAGGATTCTTACTTTGTAAGTTTCTTAAGACTTGATCGAAAAAAAGGCATATCTATCTATCCGTATGAGTTTGCAAATTTAAATTATAATAATTTTTTTTATCGTTGTATTATCTTGATGCTATGACAGCACAGTATCATACAAATTACTTTTATTTAAAATATCAATTAATACAGCATGCTTGGGTTTGTTTTCAAAACATCTTCATGTATCCGAATAAGTAATGATGTTAATGATAAGAAATGAATTAAAATAAGTAGTTATTTTTCCAGTTGTGGATCGGTTGCCCAGGTGGACTGGTATCTCCTAAATCACTAACTTGTATATTATTATGCCTTTACTTTGTTAAATATTGAATTTATAATTTAATTCTTAATAAATCAATGTATCAAATGATCTTTTATTAATAAAATTGTGTAATTATTAATAACACGTATAATTTATTAACAAGTTTATGTCAAAAATATATTTAACAGTACAAGAACTCTTACTCAAGGTGAGTATACTTATTTGGAATGTTCAAAACCAATGTTATCAATTATCCAGTATATATTTGGATTCTTAAATTCTCAAAATAACTTTTAAATATCCCATTATCATAAGAGAAAGAAAACCACCAACCACGTCTACCAACTTATAGACATTAACATTTCAATATGAACTGTCTTTTTACAGACATGAAACATAACCTCAAAATGTTAAATACATGGAAATTTACACAATGCTTTGACCAGATACCTCGTATATCAGCTTGCACACACCCCAGACTACTTCAGAATGGGATTTCCTCGCAGTGACAAACCAGATGTTACAGAGAAGGGTTCACATCGGGAGAACAACACCGGCATCATAAAAATCCAGGAAAATCTCCTTCACAGCATCCGAAGTGTATAATTATATTCGAAACAGCAGAGACGTGTATGATTCCATATAGAAAATGTACTACTATACTAAACAGCAAATTTCTTATAATGTTGAACAATCTTGACGTTTCTTCTGTATATTTTTAGATCGAAGGTAATTACATGGATTTACAAAAAAGATCCCCTTCGATACCAAATGTTTTACAGGAGTATGATTTAATTCATTTAACTTGATGAAAAATAAAATAGTTTCAAAGAAAGATTTTTTTATCAACCAAGGATTTTATAATCATTTATTTCCTACGAATTATATTTGAGTCACTACCCATTCAGTAAAGTCGAATCCTAGGGTACAAGGATATCGTACAGTTGCCAGACGATAAATTATATATTCTATTTCCACGGCAACTAATGCGAATTAACCCAAATTATACTGGACTTACAAATAGCTGTGTACATAAAATAATACTTACATCTAATATGGTTGAATAGTTTCCTCTTAATAAACCACTGCAATATAATTTATTTCGACACATCTTTTTATATAAGACTAAAGCTGGTTTTACACTTCTCAATATTTCATCAATATCTAAGACTTTAAAATTGATCAATTTGTAGTTCTTGAACTAGAACTTGTTGCCGTTTTATTACTTGTCAATAAATATTAGGATCTTCATAGAGATCAATATTTATTTTTATGGTGGGCACTATCGATAGTGACTATCGATACTATCGTAGTTTTGACTATCGATAATATCGATAGTTTCGATAATCGATAGTTGATGTCGATAACTATAGAAAGTGGACTATCGATAACTGTCGATATAGGTTCCGAACTCGATAACTAGCCGATAATCGACAATCGATAACTGTTGATACTGAAACATATCGATAATGCTCACCAGTATTATATTTATATAATAGTTTACAACGCAGAGAGATGCTCAAATTAAAATGTAATACGATGTGCTTTTTATTTTCCCTTTCTGAGTAGCTCAAGGGTTTATTTATGTATTGTCTTGTTAGTTAGAAACGTTTGTGTTATCAATCATCAACTATTCATTGAGTGGAGTGTGAGAGGACATATTAGTTGAGTAAAGTGGTGGGCATTATCGGTGGCGACTATCGATAGCTATCGATAGTCAAGTACCGATAGTGCCCACCACTACTATTTCTTAAAATAGAACTTGCTGCTGTATTACATTTGTCAATTAATAGAACTTGAAATCGGGAATATTAGAATCGGTTAGTTTCTTTTGTAACGTTCGGGGTGGCAGGGCTCTGTCACAACAGGAATATTATAATTTCTTGGAGTGATGTTACATACTTAAAACATAGGCGGGTAAGGTATACGTCTCAGATTTCTTCGAAGATTTCTTCGAAGGATTTTGGTGGATTTCTTGATCAGAGATACACATACACTTCTGTATTGGTATAACTGAATAAACGGTAAGAGTTCGTACTCGACCGCTGAATTCACTATTTATATGCACACTAACGGATAGAACACGACTTGCTGAGTCTCAAAAGGACATTCATTTTTTAGGAAATGAAAAGAAAGTAGTGAAAATTGTGTTTGAAAAGTGCTATTTCCAGGTTATGGTCGACGCGATTTTGACGTTTATTAGGTGCAGTTAGGTGTGGTTTACTAAATGTAACCAAAAAGTGTTCATTATAGCTACAGAAAAAAGATATTATGTTCCAAAACTTTTTTTAGGAGCTTTATACCCACCACTTTTTGCGTAAATAATGCCCATTTAATAACATATATGTATTAATTTGAAAATTGTAGGAGGGGTATAATGCGTTCATATAAAGAGAAGGTGTCATACCTCATCATAATTGTGGTAGCAATTTCGCCCTAACTAATAATAAACATACACGAATACTGTTTAACATTGATTAGTAAACAAAGCATATTTAATGTACAACAGGTATTTTTAACTAACAATTATAAAATGTATCTTTGTTATTAAAAAAAAAAACAGCAAAATAAGAATTTACTGTAATTTCAATTGTTGTGGTTCTTTTCGTTCTTACTATCTAGGTGTTAGTTTCGTTTCCTTTTTGTTTAATCTACATTTTCATGCATATTTCTTTAAATTATGAAATACATAACATTAATCTGAGTCAATTATTTCACGAATACCAATTACGGAAATTCCTACAGAATTGAAGATAACTTGGTGCAAAAATAGAACATGATCTAGGTAGGTTAGTTTCTAGAACTTGACCAGGTTCTTGAAATCAATCAATTTCTTGACAGATGTAAAACAGTTGGATATCACCTTAAACTTGAGCAGAACTTAAACTAGAAATTGAACTTAAAATCGAACTAGAAGTTGACAAGTGTAAAACCATTATTGACATGAAGTCCTCCAAGTCCTAGTTATTGATCTAGAAATTGACAAGTGTAAAACCAGCTTAAGATTGACGTTTAGGAAGTATCATCCATTTAAAAATTTTGCTATTGTAAAATTTAAGAAAGTATTTTTAAAGATTTTGAGCTTAATTTTAAATTATGAAGTTTTAAATTTTTAACCAAAAACTTTTTTAATTGCTAAAAAAAACAATTTAATAATAAAATTACTTTAAAAAATAAAAAAAAATCAATTTAATATTAAAATTACTTCATAATTTGACATAAACTTTTCATCTTGTAGTTTTCTGATGATGGTTATTTAGACCGAAACATGTCACAATAAAATATTACAATAAATAGGATTTGGTATACGAATTTTCACAGCATCCGAAGTGTATAATTATATTCGAAACAGCAGAGACGTGTATGATTCCATATAGAAAATGTACTACTATACTAAACAGCAAATTTCTTATAATGTTGAACAATCTTGACGTTTCTTCTGTATATTTTTAGATCGAAGGTAATTACATGGATTTACAAAAAAGATCCCCTTCGATACCAAATGTTTTACAGGAGTATGATTTAATTCATTTAACTTGATGAAAAATAAAATAGTTTTCAAAGAAGATTTTTTTTATCAACCAAGGATTTATAATCATTTATTTCCTACGAATTATATTGAGTCACTACCCCCATTCAAGTAAAGTCGAATCCTAGGGTACAAGGATATCGTACAGTTGCCAGACGATAAATTATATATTCTATTTCCACGGCAACTAATGCGAATTAACCCAAATTATACTGGACTTACAAATAGCTGTGTACATAAAATAATACTTACATCTAATATGGTTGATAGCTTTCCTCTTATAAACCACTGCAATATAATTTATTTCGACACATCTTTTTATATAAGACTAAAGCTGGTTTTACACTTCTCAATATTTTCATCAATTTCTAGACTTTAAAATTGATCAATTTGTAGTTCTTGAACTAGAACTTGTTGCCGTTTTATACTTGTCAATAAATATTAGGATCTTCATAGAGATCAATATTTATTTCTTAGTGGTGGGCACTATCGATAGTGACTATCGATAACTATCGATAGTTTTGACTATCGATAACTATCGATAGTTTCGACTATCGATAGTTGACTGTCGATAACTATAGATAGTGGACTATCGATAACTGTCGATATAGTTTCGACTCGATAACTAGCCGATAATCGACAATCGATAACTGTTGATACCTGAAAATATCGATAATGCTCACCAGTATTATATTTATATATAGTTTACAACGCAGAGAGATGCTCAAATTAAATGTAAATACGATGTGCTTTTTATTTTCCCTTTCTGAGTAGCTCAAGGGTTTATTTATGTATTGTCTTGTTAGTTAGAAACGTTTGTGTTATCAATCATCAACTATTCATTGAGTGGAGTGTGAGAGGACATATTAGTTGAGTAAAGTGGTGGGCATTATCGGTGGCGACTATCGATAGCTATCGATAGTCAAGTACCGATAGTGCCCACCACTACTATTTCTTAAAATAGAACTTGCTGCTGTATTACATTTGTCAATTAATAGAACTTGAAATCGGGAATATTAGAATCGGTTAGTTTCTTTTGTAACGTTCGGGGTGGCAGGGCTCTGTCACAACAGGAATATTATAATTTCTTGGAGTGATGTTACATACTTAAAACATAGGCGGGTAAAGGTACTCTGTCTCGAAGATTTCTTCGAAGGATTTATGGTGGATTTCTTGATCAGAGATACACATACACTTCTGTATTGGTATAACTGAATAAACGGTAAGAGTTCCGTACCTCGACCGCTGAATTCACTATTTATATGCACACTAACGGATAGAACACGACTTGCTGAGTCTCAAAAGGACATTCATTTTTTAGGAAATGAAAAGAAAGTAGTGAAAATTGTGTTTGAAAAGTGCTATTTCCAGGTTATGGTCGACGCGATTTTGACGTTTATTAGGTGCAGTTAGGTGTGGTTTACTAAATGTAACCAAAAAGTGTTCATTATAGCTACAGAAAAAAGATATTATGTTCCAAAACTTTTTTTAGGAGCTTTATACCCACCACTTTTTGCGTAAATAATGCCCATTTAATAACATATATGTATTAATTTGAAAATTGTAGGAGGGGTATAATGCGTTCATATAAAGAGAAGGTGTCATACCTCATCATAATTGTGGTAGCAATTTCGCCCTAACTAATAATAAACATACACGAATACTGTTTAACATTGATTAGTAAACAAAGCATATTTAATGTACAACAGGTATTTTTAACTAACAATTATAAAATGTATCTTTGTTATTAAAAAAAAAAACAGCAAAATAAGAATTTACTGTAATTTCAATTGTTGTGGTTCTTTTCGTTCTTACTATCTAGGTGTTAGTTTCGTTTCCTTTTTGTTTTATCTACATTCTCATAGCATATTCTTTTAAATTATGAAATACATAACATTAATCTGAGTCAATTATTTCACGAATACCAATTTACGGAAATTCCTACAGAATTGAAGATAACTTGGTGCAAAAATAGAACATGATCTAGGTAGGTTAGTTTCTAGAACTTGACCAGGTTCTTGAAATCAATCAATTTCTTGACAGATGTAAAACAGTTGGATATCACCTTAAACTTGAGCAGAACTTAAACTAGAAATTGAACTAAAATCGAACTAGAGATTGACAAGTGTAAAACCAATTATTGACATGAAGTCCCTCCAAGTCTAGTTATTGATCTAGAAATTGACAAGTGTAAAACCAGCTTAAGATTGACGTTTAGGAAGTATCATCCATTTAAAAATTTTGCTATTGT
Source organism: Protaetia brevitarsis (assembly GCA_004143645.1). Taxonomy (NCBI): domain Eukaryota; kingdom Metazoa; phylum Arthropoda; class Insecta; order Coleoptera; family Scarabaeidae; genus Protaetia; species Protaetia brevitarsis. The sequence goes on along the minus strand of RXPK01000027.1, from coordinate 91,907 downwards.
AAAATTTAAGAAAGTATTTTTAAAGATTTTGAGCTTAATTTTAAATTATGAAGTTTTAAATTTTTAACCAAAACCTTTTTTAATTGCTAAAAAAAACAATTTAATAATAAAATTACTTTAAAAAATAAAAAAAAATCAATTTAATATTAAAATTACTTCATAATTTGACATAAACTTTTCATCTTGTAGTTTTCTGATGATGGTTATTTAGACCGAAACATGTCACAATAAAATATTACAATAAATAGGATTTGGTATACGAATTTTCTTCCGTTTTTCAATCTGTATACCAAGTTTACGGGATTGTGTTGCCCTTGTTTCATCCATGCACGCTTTTCTCGACTTCCGGATATAATGTCATAATTTTCTCGTTTCTCTTAACATTCGAGTAATGCATGCTTACCCCACTTATTTATTTATTTCTACGTATGCACATAGATACGTGTGTTTCATATACGTGTACCAAGCATTGTTATTATTACAATAAATACCCCGGTTAAAGTAAGTAACTCGACAACACAATTGGTAGTCAATGACTGTTTTCACGCACGCACATACTTACGGTACCATACATATTCACATCATACAGCATACATTTGTACGAATATCTCCACAGGAGTTTATTACATATTAGGCGTTCTATTATGTAAATTACAGTGCTCACATTTCCACTTGTATATTACGTCGTTGCAGTTATAAATATTCCTTTTCCTCTTGCCGAGGTATACCATACATTTATTATTATTTGTCGTCAACAATTAAAATCGTCATCCTCAACATAAAAACCGCTCGAGTTTCCACTGTATCCGTTCGGATAAATATACTAATACGTCGACATGAATGTATGTAACGTCGAGCTACATTGTAATTAACTATACGTCTCCACGTCGTCGCTAATAACATATTCGTAGACACAAATTATGATAATTTATAAAGGACATTTTTACCGATACGGGCTGCACTGGATGAAGGGACGAAGTGAATCCTGAAAATGGATCGAAAAAAAAAAAAACGAAATCCGTGTCCTGATTACTGTTATTACGTTATGCCATATGCCGTATTCTGCGTGGCGCTGTGCTTTTATAATTAGTTCTGTTTTTGAATCCGTTACGGATTTCGTATTGTTGTGCGTGTGGAACGAACGACGGCGCAATGTCGATTTCTACGTTGAAGAGAAAAACAGGTAATGAAAAAATAATGACAATACTTCATAATTAATGGTACTATATTTATATTAAACCGTATGACTCTTTCTTATAAATAGTAACGTATGAATCATTACTGGTTACTTACACAGTTAGAATTTTTTTACACTATTTAACACTAGACATATACATTAGCATTTGTACACTGGCCGACTTATTTAATGTCGTCGTCTACAGCGCAGTGACTATCAAAACTACCATTTGCACAGGTGCGCATTCGGCTGGCGTCGGTTGTTCCAGGTAAATGATTTATTGGGGTATATAGTTGCAAAACGCTTCGCAATTATGCATATCAGGTAGAAAAAATGGATTATTCAATATTACAAGTAAACGTTGTATATAGCGGTTTGAACGTGTTTTGAATTGAAATATCTCTTTCATAACTTGAAACCAATTGACTCTTAAAACTCATATAGAAATAAATAAAGTGTGGTATTCATGGTAAATCTTGTGTATTAATTGTTTTAAAAACGTAGGAGATAGGGAACATCAGAGGAAGACTTCATAAAACTACAGCTTCCACAAATATTAGCTATTGTAAGCATTTATTAATTACTGTTTTCTAAAAGGAGACTTCAATAATATTTAATTATTGACATTTACTATTGCCAGATCCACCTACGTGTAACTAACGCTATAAAATTGCTATCATAAAAAATTAAAACTATGTTTAGTCTGGTTATATTATTTATTTAATAAACATGCTATTCCAATATAAAACAATTTAAAATCTAATTACGTAACTGTCATTAAATATATAAACATATACAAACAAAAAATGGTAATGTAAAACGTAACCAAAAAAAGAAACGCATTCTGCAAAAATAAATATACACTCTAAAAAAAAACAAATTTTGAAAAATATATAAACAAAACAATATATCCATAAATTAATAAAAGAATAATTTTAAATGAAAGGATTTAATCCTAATTGTAATAAACAACAATTTTAATAAATTATATTAATTATCACATCACTGAAAATCAAGCTTTTCTTTGAAATTTTAATACACAAATTATAAATTCATTACTTTTATGAGAATTGCCTAAATTTGCATTTGCCATTTACCTACAATTACAAAACTGGGCCGTTTACGATAATTACCACTAGTCCTTTGTGTAATCCAACGACGCCTAGTGCTTTTGAATCACGAGCTCATATATCCACATGATAGTGTTATAGCAATAATTTTTTAAAAACATTTTTTTCATATTTATGTTTTAAAATGCATATAAATATATAAAAAATTACATAAATATGCAAAAAAAAAAATCATATAGACTCATGTTGTTGTCTTTACGAAAATAAGAATATTTGAATGAATCCATTCTCAATTTGTCTAAATTGTACTCATATTTAATTATACTTGTTCTAATTTTATTAATAATTTTGTGTTGCAAGTATTTCCCTCTAATTCTGAAATTAGGAACATTAGGAGTATGTAGTTTTCTTAATCATTTAAATTTATTCCTCACGTAAATATACAAAAAAAGTTTTTACAGAATTGTTGCTCTGCCACATAAGTATGTCAGCCCATTATTCAGTAAAATTTTACTCCTTGGATTACAATGACGATTTATACTAATTATGGTAAGCGGCTGAGCTTTATAATTGCCCCAGATTGAAATGCATATGATTAATGAGTTTATAATTTGACTATTGAAATTTCAAAGAAAAGCTTTATTCTTAGTAATGTGATAATAGTTTATGTAGTATATTAAAATTTCTATAATTGCTCTATAAATAGCATCATTTAACAATAAGTCTAACAAAGGATATGTGCGATTTTCTTAGGAATACGCATTTTACGATGTTTCTTACCTGTGGGTGATAATAATAATATTTATTAAAACTAAAAGGTAATGAACTTATGCAGTATGACTCTTTTATTTTCGAATATATTTCCTATTTTAAAAATAAATTATATACAAATAAAGTAAATAAAATTTAATAGAAATAACCCACCAATTAATATAACTTGATTTGTTATTTGATTATTTTTAAATATAAAATAAGAGCTTTAGTTTTAAAACAGATATTTCAATTCAAACTGGGTTCAAACCACAATATTAAAGGTTTTCTTTCGATATCAAATAATCTTAGATCTACAAAATTTGCATAATTGCGAAGCGTTTTATAACTGTATACCCCAATAAATCATTTACCTGGAACAACCGACGCCAGCCGAACGCGCACCTATGCAAATGGTGAGTAGTTTTGATAGTCACTACGCTGTAGACGACGACATTAAATAAGTCGGCCAGTGTACATGGAGGTCCACACTAAATAGTGTTAAATTTGTTGTACTTTTACTCGTTTTAGTGTACTTATTCAACGCGTATTCCGGTAACATATTTACAATTTCTAGTATTCAAGGTAGCGCAAATTTAACATTGCAAAGTGCATATTTTTCCACACTAAAATTTTACTCAATACACCAGCCAAAATTTCAGGATTTTTTTTACTGTGTATGGTACTTTGACTTCGGACGAATACTTTTGAACATATAATGCTATTTATCGTTAATAGTACGGAAGTAGAATAACTATGAGAATTCTAGGCCGAAATCTTATAACAAATAGCATAGGAACCTGAAATTTACATTTTATTCCCACCACTCCCGGCTTTCAACTTCACCTCAGTCACCCCATGCTTTTTGATTGCTCGATGACAGCGTCGGTTTGGGAGCATGCAAAATTTGAACCTATTTTTGTTGCGATGGAACGGCTAACCGTTGCGATACAACGGATAGCCGTTACGAGGGAACTGCTATCTGTTGTATCTGAATCGGTATTGGTACCGCGTCCTGGATCCTCTTCTCAGCCAGCAACTAGCGCATCGAAGGCATTGCAAAACCCATACTAAGGTTTGGAAAACTTTATGTAAAATTGTAAAAATGTATCCTTATAAATTGAGACTGCTTTTTGAATTAAAGGATGCAGATTTTTCTATCAGGTAATAAGATTTTTCTTTACGAATATTGGCTGAGATGGAAATTTAACTCGAATGGTTATTCCGTATTTTATGAACAGATGAAGCCCATTTCTCTTTAAATGGTGAAGTCAATATTCAAAACTGTGGAATAAAATCGACAGATAATCCACATGAATCGTTCAGGAAGGTATCCATGATAGAAACGTCACGGTTATTTAATTTTTGTTTGGACCATTCCTCTCCTTCATATCTGTAATTATTATTGGTGAACGATATTTGCAAATGTTAGAAAATTAGGCCGTTCTACGGATACAAAATGAGCAAGAAAGAATTGAAAATATCATTTCTTTGCAGGATGGAGCACCCCAGCATATTTATACACCAGGTAAAGAATTGTTAACTGCTGTTTTTCAAAATCGTGTTATAAGCAGATATTTAAGATTAAGTAACTTTGCTTCTATGACATATATTCATATATATGTATATGCACACTTACTTCTTTTCTGTTGGGCAGCTTAATAAATTATTATTATTATTATTAATTATTATTATATTTTGTAAATTCATAGCCTCCACGATCGCCTGATTTTAACGAATTAGTGCCTGTGTGATTATTTAATAAAAAAAAAATGGTATTTAGAATGCGACCAGCGACGCTGGAAGAATTAGAGAAATCTATTAGGAACCAAATTGCTGGAATTCAACCAGAAATCCTAACTAATGCTGTGTACAATTTGGAGAAACGGTTGGACGACAAAATGGACGACATATTACGTAATATTTGCGTTAACCACTGTTGGAAATAAGAAATTCTATTGTTCAAGCAATCGAATATTTCTCACATATTTACTGATGGATTGCTACGAAGCAAACTGCTATTTTGTAGCAGCTAATAACCGTTAGCAGTTTGTAGCAACTATTCAATATCAAAAGAAGCCGCTAATTTTTGTAGTAGTCTCCTGATACAGTGGACAAATGCGAATGTTGCAATTACAAGAAACGTACTGTAATCGTAGCATTTATAAGCAGTGTATAAAAGATAGTGATGTAATGACCATCTGCCACACAACTTCGTCAGGGATTTTTATGACCATAAGTGATTATGGAGTAAAGACAACACTGCGATCCGTCAACATCAAGAAGCTATGTCTAGAAAGACTGAATTACGCATAACCTGCTGCTGGGCTCGTCCCAAATAAAAAAAAATTAAGCCCATATATGTGGAACGGCATTCCATTGTATTTATTTTGGTGTCTGTAGACTAACTAGTTAAGTGTCCAGAAATAAAATTTCATTGTCACGTTGGAATAAAATATAATTCTAAAACTCTCCCCTTCGAAAGCAAAATATGATAGTTTATAGGAAACACTTTTTTGCTTTCTTTATAAATCCGTCATTAAAACAGGTCAATCCACTCAAAAAATTTAAGACATGACCGAGATCTACACCAAATAAATGCGACTAAAGCAATTTATAACGTGTTTAAAGACAAATCCCTCTCGTCTCCAGTAATATTTCACCAATTTTAATCAAAGGCTAGACTTTTTCAGTCGACGTACAATAACCACGGCAAAAACTCACTCACTGTAGTAATCCCCGCGCCGAAACTAAACCAAAATTACGAAAGAAGATAGTCATACATCTATCCTTTTCCCTCGCCTTCTCTCATCGCCTCTCTCTTATTCCCCTCCATTCTATGTATGCGTGCCAAACATGTCGGCAGCCGCAATATAATAATAGTTGGGCTATCAAGTGCTAAAACGGTACCGCCGAACGCCACCTACCGGCCATCCGATTAAACTAAATCGCGCGCCGCAGCCGGGAGATTTATTAAAATTATCCGGCGCGTTTCAGCACTTTTGGCGGTCGGCGACGCCGCACCATCCCGCCGTAATCCGGGGACAGACCGCCACGTCAAAGGCCGGTAAGTCGGCTAGCCGCGCACGCGATAAACTCTGACCAATTCTGCGGCGGCCGTCGTTTATTTTAACACTCCGATATTTAATAAACAGAATTAAATGAAGCGGCTTAGAAGGTCGCACAGCTATGCCATCTGTTATTTTTGTATTTTTGTAAGTATTTTAGATAATTCTCTGGATTTTCCAACAAAATCGCTAATCTTTCTAAGAAAATCATTAGCGCCATCTGTGAGTAAACATGTAGGTACACCCATGGTATATTGATAGTTACCGACTTGAGTGCTAATTCGTGAATCGAAAGAACGCAAATTTCGAGAGAATAGTGGAAGGCGGAACTCAGACCACTGAGGGTAGCAAGAAAGACCTCGACAGGATCCTAAAACGCTGTGGGACAGAGTCAGAGCTACAGATGGCAATAATTGAATAATGTTATCCGAAAAAAACCCTTGCATCAAGAGCAAGCGGATCTGATACGGGAAAGAGGATAACATGAAGTATACTTGGATGACATAACCAGGCAAATTAATGGAAAGACTTTTATTAAGGGGCCATCAAATAAAAAAACTGAAGAACTACTGCACCGTAGTAGGAATCATCTTTGCACCGTAACAGGTCTTCTTACAGGGAAATGCGCACTGAAAGGACATCTATAGAAAATTGGGACCAGCACTTAGAATACCAACAGCAGACTATGTAATGGGATGACTGAGGGGCTTACCACATTCTGTGTGAATACGAGGCTTTAGATGTAAAAAGGCAGGCAATTTTTGGCAAGCCAAAAATGAATTCAGAGGATTACTTCGATCAGCCAGTCAGAAACCTGTACAGATTAGGGTAAAGTAAAGTAAAGTAAAGTAAACTTTATTTCCATACACTACAAAAACACAAGTATAGGAAACGTCAGAGAATGATAATACATGGCAACAGTACTAATGATAAAAAAAAAACAAAGTGAAAATAATACCGATTTTAATTATCGTAGAGTTATAATAGTAATGTTAACTGCGGTCATAATAAAAGTACAACAATAAAGGTAAGAGTAAAATACAATTAAAAGTAAAAGTGATGATCATATGGAACAGTTATAAAATATTATTAGGTGAATTTATGAATTAAAAACTCATGTAGGGAATAAAACCCATTCACCATCAATAGATCACGCACATGGCGCTGAAACGTACACGTGGAAGATTTTTCAAATGTTTTGTGAATTTGTTGTATACTTTAATAGCGAGAACCTCTGGGGATTGCTGAAATAAAGTTAATCTAGACTTGGGCAGCGCTAAGTCATTTCTACATCTAGTAAAGTAGTCGTGTATGTCTTTGTTAAGTTGAAATTTATTAATATTGTCGTAAGCATGAAGTGCTAGGTTAAGAATTAAGATGCAAGGTAAAGTTAATAATTTATAATGAATGAAAAATTGTTGATAAGATTCGAAAGCTTTTAAACCAATTAAACAACGAATAATCCGTTTCTGACAGATGAAAATGTCTGTGACCAACACTAAATTACCCCATAACATAATTCCATAGTTAAGCCTACTAAAAATATAGGCATGATATACATTAATTAACTGCTGGCGAGTTAACACTGATTTTAAATTACGGAATAAAAAACACAAGGTTTTTAAAGTGGGAAGCAAATGCTCACAACGTACTTTCCAACTCAAATGTTCATCAACCCAAACTCCCAAAAATTTAGTTTGTTTGGATCTGGTAAGTGGCTTATTATTAAGTAAGAGATTTAAGTAAAAGTCATGTGTAGACAGAAGCTGGTAAGAATGAAATCGTAAGTGAGAACTTTTATTTTCATTGACATGAAGCTTATTGATTGCAAACCATAATGATGCGTTTTCCGACAAACCATTGCAAGTATTACCCAACCTGTGAGCGTCTGTATCGGCAGTTACCAAGGCAACATCGTCTGCATACATAGTAATGGACGCTTTGTCAATATTTATGGGCAAATCATTAAGATAAAGTAAGAAAAGCACTGGTCCCAAAATGGAACCTTGAGGAACTCCTACATCATTAGGTAATCTCTGATACAAAATTATTAATGGAGTTGTTACTCTTGTACGAGGTATTAACATATTGCGTCCGGTCTAGCAAGAATGACTCTATCCAATCTAAGGCTTTGTCCCTGATACCGTAAGCAGGTAGTTTATTTAAGAGAGTATTATGACAAACACAGTCAAAAGCTTTACTTATGTCAAAGAATATACCCACAGGGTAAGAATCATTTTCAATAGCATCAATGATTTCTCTGAGGAGAGCGCTAAGGGCGGTAGAAGTACAGTGACTCTTTCTAAAACCATGTTGGTAATCAGAAATAATATTAAAGCTAGTAAGAAATGTCTCGAGTCTGTCTAAGAAACAATATTCAAATATTTTGGAGAAACAAGATGTTAGTGCAATAGGGCGGTAATTTTCACCTAAAAATTTATCACCTTTTATAAAAACAGGTACCAGTTTTTTTTTAGTAAATTAGGAAACTGTCCTTGTTCAAACGACATATTAATCAAATAAGTTAGAACTGGTACAATTGCTGTAAAGCCTGCTTTCAGAATGTGTGAAGGGATACTGTTAGGTCCAGTAGAAAAAGAAGTTGTTAGCTTAAAATGTAAAGGATTTGCAAATTCATAAAAAGAAAATAGTTTTGTTTACAATAGTTGGAAGTTTACTGCAAGCGGTGATATCAGGTAATTTCTCAGACATGTTTAACGGCATCTTAGTGAAGAAGTGGTTAAAGTAACTAGCTATAAGTTTGGGATCAGATATTATCTCATCATCGACATGTAATTGTATGTTTTCTTTAGAAGTAGTTGAGTGCCAAAGTTCCTTTATGACACTCCAAGTGGATTTCATTTGATTATTGGAAGCAAGAATTCGATTTTGATAGTATTGACGTTTAGTATTAGTTACGAGTAAGTGGTGCTCTTTTTTCGCCTTTCTATAAAAATCATCCCACTCAGGACGTTTTTGTTTTAATTGAAATAGTAATTTTAGGGTTTGCGATGATGTGATAATATGAGACGTTACCCAGGTTTTCTTTTTATTTCTGATTTGCGTTTTTTTAAAAGGGAAGTGATTATTAAAATAAAATGAAAATGTATTATAAAATGATTGAAAGGATTCATGAATACTTGAGTGCATATATACTTCGTGCCAGTCTTCATTCATCAAGTCGTTGAAGAAAGAATTAACACTAGAGGTATCATACTTTCTTGTATAAGTAACGAGATTTGAGTTGTTTTTCTTGCATGTAACAGGGAAATCAATTAGTTTAATTCTGTGGTCTGACACACAGTTATCGACTACCAATACTTAGTACTAGAATACTAGAATGGCTGATATAATTCAATGGGTAAGAGATATGGCAGACCAAATACAAACAGCCAAGAGGCTGCAGTATTTCCGGAGACTTCAGGTCAGATGGCTCCCACAACAAAAAAAAAGAGAAGGTTGCTGTGGCGCCCCCAGAAATGATTTTAAGTCGTCAGACGCGTCATTAAAAGTTTTCCCCTGTGATATGACAGTTGATCAGTTTCGGAATTTTATAAAAATCACATTATTTGAGTTGGCTTGTTTCAATTGAAGCGCCCTGTATACCTATAGATGTGTGCGATACGATAATCTTATTTTCCTCTATAGTTTGCGTGTATGCATGAACCTTTTTGATTTACATCCATCTAGACGTTCCAACGCCGCAATGCACAACATCAACATATCTCCACGGCAGATTAAGGAGGCCGTTATATACAGTGCGGAATTATAACAGAACGCGCACATACATAACCTATATCGTTCGTATGTACGATACGTAACATTCAAACGTGTTTAACGTAAGTTTTCGTAGACGTACCATAACCACGGTACCGTACAAACAGCACATACCTCTTATAATAATGTATGCTGTATGAAAGTATGTTTTATTCGCCCGCGCCGGCACTAAACACAATGCACACTTTACATTTTACAACATTTAAGTGCCGAGTATCGGGTTCGGATCGGAATTTACATAGAAAAGGTATTTAAATTGAAAATTAGAATAGTAATAAAGTAATAAAATAGCTTTTAAAGTTATTGTTGTATATCTGCGAATGTTACAACGGCGGGCGATGGTGCGAGAGGACTCGCCATTTGCATACTTACCGCGTCTATAAGCGTATAGAAGGTGTGTGCGGTGTTTTACGTGTGACCTATGTGCCGCACGATCCTTTTATAAATGTAACGTATTTATGTTCGTTTCGTGGGTATCTCGATTATTGTAAAAGATTAACTGCCGGTTTAAATGTGATATGTTGCTAAATTTAGATTCGAGAAAGAAAACGGTGCTAAACAAAGTGGGCGCCTATTTTATCTTTAAAACCCTTAAAAATAAATTACTTATGTGCTCCTACATTCAATACAATGCTATCAGAAAATCTGCAAAACTACTGTATCGTACTTCCTTTATAATTCTTTAATGTATCTTGGTTTTGTGGAAATGATAATGTTAAAATTCTGAATATATAAATAAAACTTTTATTGGCGTTTCGCCAAAGTTAACATTGGCTTTTTTAAATTGTCTAATAATTATAAATAAATTTGTAAGCAATAGTCATTATAGTATTTTGAATTTCAAAAAGTTTCAATTTTAACATGAAAGCAAGACAAATTGGGGATGGGATTATATTTTTGTAATCTTACCTTAATTAATTAAATTTGTAACAATAAAAATGAAATATATTCATATTTGCAATCAACTTGAATTTTATATAATTATTTTATTTCCAACATAATATTTTATGCTTATACATTAATGTAATTAGTGTAAACACTTAGGTAATTTAAATTTTTATTTTTAAATATTGTTTGGTTTTTCTTTAAATTTGTTTGTCTTTTTTAAACAGTTATATTTAAATGTGCATTTAATATATATATAATCAGTAACCTTAATTACCCTATGGGTGTAAAGGTAAATGTGTACACAAACACTTTTATTTCTTATTATAGATAACGCTGACCATTCTTTCTTGTTTTTTTGCCATTCTTCTTGCTTCATTCCAGGATATTCCTCTTTTTCTCAAACTTTCTTCTACTGTACTATCCCATGTTTTTCTCGGCCTGCCTCTCTTTCGTTTGTATCTTGATCTTGCCAGCCATACCCTTTTCGTCAGTCTTTCCTCTTCCATACGTATCATGTTCCAACCATTTCAATTTCTGTCTCTCTATGCTTTCTAAAATCGGCTCTACTCCTAATTCTTCTCTTATTTTCTCATTCCTTATTCTATCACTTCGGGTGACCCCTTTAACCGCACTTAAATACCTCATCTCCAACGCTTGTATTTTACTCTTAGTTTGATTATTCAAGATCCAACTCTCACAGCCGTACGTCAATATAGGTTTAAATATTCTGTTAAACACCTTTACTTTTGTTTTCTTTGAAATCTCCTTCTTCCTTGTAAAAGCGTTGTTCATTTCGTAATATAATTTAATCCCACTTTCAATTCTGTTGTTAGTTTCTGCTTTCTCTTTACCTTCTTGATGTATTTTATTCCAAGATATTTAAATATTTCTACTTGTTCTATAATCTTTCATCTATATGATTATATTTCCCATCGTATTTCCCTATTGACATAACTTTAGTCTTCTCTGCATTTATGCTCATATTTCTCTTTTTCAAAGCTGTTTCCCAAATATTTAAATTTGCTTGCAGATCCTTTATATTCCCCGCGTATACCACCAAATCGTCGCCAAAGGCATGTGCATTTAATACAAATGTAAAATATATATATGTATACTTTTCTACTGTCAATACTATAAAAGTTAAAATAAAATTTTAAGTCATATATGATTGGTTTAGTAAGTTAAAGTATTTAAGAAACTTGAATTTATAATATATGAAATTATTTGTTTGGTCGGTTTGCAATACCGAGGCCTGTCATTAATAGAATTGCTGTTTTTTTAATTTGTATTGTTCCTACACTGAAAAACCTATTTATTTGATAATACCAAATTTTGTTTAAGTTAACTAAATATTGAGTTAAATATGGGCAAACAAATATTTGGTTCATTCAACCAAATTATTTGTTCATTTAACTCTTTATTTATTTGAAATAACGAAATACTTTGTTGGATTAATTAAATTTTCATGATAATATTTGTTTGAAATTATTTTATCGTCCTGAGCAAGTTGACTTTTGCGGGTAGTATTGTTCTAGCTATCATATCTTAGAGCCGTTTTACATTTACGAGAATTTTTACATAAATTATAACCAAAATTATCTCGAAAATTTTGCTAAGAATTTTCGTAAGAATTTTTGTCGCGACACTTAGAGGTCGTTTTACACAGGCATAAGGTACTTCCATTTGCACTTCTAAGTTGTAACCTAAATCTAAACAATTATGATTAACTACTTTTTATTTAGGATTTCTATGATAACCATAATCAAATAACAATTTAATTTAACAAATGCGCCTGCTTATAACAACAAATATCGTGAAAATTTTGGTTAAAATTTATTCCTGTGTAAAATGACCTGAAAAGTTGTCGCGACTAAATTCTTCGAAAAATTATCACCAAATTTGTTATGTTTCTGTAAATAATTCTCGTACGGTGTAAAACGGCTCTTAGTCTTATTATATGAATGATTATTGTTATTCATGTGTTTTTTAAGAGATGTGATGTTATTAGAACGTTTGTGGCTATTAATACGATCAGAAAGATGTAACATGGTTTGTCCTACGCATACTTTATCACAATTATTGCATGGAATTTTATACAAAACTTGTGTCTTTTAGCTTAAGGTATTAATAACCACAAACATTCTAATAGCATCACAGCTCTTGAAAAACCAAATTAATGATTCACTTAATTTTCATTAAAACTGAGATATTGAATAGGGAAAAGCATTATAAAGCTAGAACAATACCTGAAATGACACAACTTAAAAAACATACTAATTCTGTTAATGATCCTGCCTATCATTATATATATTTTCCTATACAATAAATTCAAATTTCGCAAACCAAACCATAAAAACCGAACAATATTTAAAAATGAAAATTTAAATTACCTAAGTGTTTAAACTAATTCAATTAATCTATAAGAATAAATATAATAATAAATACATGTTACGTTGGAAATAAAATAGTTATATAAAATTCAGGTTCATTACAAGTATGAATATATTTAATTTTTCTTTTTACAAATTTAATTAATTAACATAAATGTTGTATATATGTTTGTGAGTATAAGCAAATGCTTTCACGTTAATAATTATATTTCCATCTTAAATTCTAAACTGAAAGACCTAGCGATCAGCGATAGCAAAATCTTCAAACCAAATCTTCCTTCACCTCCTGTTGCTAGTACATTGAACAGTCCCCACTTACAAGCTCTCCAAGCACCTATCCAAAATCCTCAAGCCTTAGACTGGCAACAGTGAGTCCTTCATCCAAACCTCCAGACATTTCGTTCACAGACTAAGTCGACTAACAGTACACTGTAAAAAAAGGTTGCAGTAAAATGACATGTAAAATCGTTGGTAACAAAGTTGTCTACAATTTTTTACAGGGTAATTTGCTCATAAGGTAAATTTCTTACCATCTAGTAATTTCACATGCTGATGTGTTTTTCAAAGATTGTAAATTCGTATGTAATATTTATATGAACTCTATATTTACCGAACACTGAAGTAATTTTCATATGTATTTTTAAAAAGAGAGCAAGCAACTTACCTAATTCTTTTATAGCACCTAATAGGTCACACTGAATCGCTCAACCAGGGATCAAGAATGAACACGCTTACGCGAAATCTACGATTGTTTGTGACGTACATGATATCATTGAGCCAATAATAAGTTCGACAAACGAATAGAATTACCTACGCGCACAGAGAAGTAATCCAATAACCAATCACTTGCGGCGTATGAATTTCGTATTTTCCATGATATCTATAAGTTTTACCGAAATTCAAGTAAAAACAAATAAATATAGAAGATCCTCATATTTTTACAGCGAAATTAATAGTCAACTAGTAAAATTACTTTTAAAGTGCACTAAATACTCCAAAAAAATCAATTTTACACTTTTAAGTAAATTTTGAGAGTAAATACAAAATTGTACATGTTTTTTTCCAGTATTTTCCTTTTGAATTTTTGTTACATCTTAACTTACATGAAAAAGCTATAAATTTTACCGAAATTTCTTTTTCCATGTTAAATATCCTAGAAAAAACATGTAAAACAAAATTTACATGATTTATTGTGGTAAATTCACAACGTTATTACATGTAATTTACCATGACTGATTTACCATGGCAAAATTACTGTAATTTTTTACAGTGTAGATCTCCAGGATTTACTTGATAGTTTCGATGTCGAATCCTTACTTACTAAAGTTCCTATATCGATACTATCGATTTAATCCGTGAAATTCTATCTTCCAATCTCCAACCGGATGACTTACAATTAGCTGACTTGGTGAAATCTGCCTTACTTCTACCGATTTCCAGTTCCCCACCAACTTTTCCTAATTTACTGCGAGCCAATTTTGGGTGCAACCATGGGTTTCCCAATCTCTCCTATTGTTGCCAACATTCTTTCAAAACACCTGATTACCGAATTCCATACTCGTACGGCAGTGTTTACATTGGTAAAACAAAACATTCGGTGGACACTCCTGTTGCAGAACATGAGCGCTGTACTAGGGCGTTGCACATAGCTGGTTCTGTACTTGCTCACTGAGCATAGTCTGGAGCTTCGCCACCAAATCTAATGCAACTCTGTCCAAATCCTATCCGGTAATCCTCACTGCTATAGCCGTAAAATTCAAGGCTCTATTAAAATCCATAAACATCCCAATAAGCTGAACCGTGAAGTTACTTCTCCTACAACACCTGGAAGTCCTTCCTCTTTCCTAAACAGCCCAATCACAACCATCACACTCTTCTGAACCATAACCATCACGATCAACTGATCCTTAATAGTTATCTTTAAACCTGCTTCGTGTGTTAGTCTTTCAGTTTTAGGTCAACAACAGTAACAGTAGCCCTGAGGTTGTCCCTTGCGAGTGTGGACGAAACGTCGGCCAGAAAAAGATCCAGGACTGTGGTTCCAGTGGCAGAAGCTTAGCAGAAATCTCCTTTTTTTTTGTTATTTTCTTTTAGCTTCTATAAATTAGTGACTTTCTAAATGATGCAGAATCTTTTCCATACTTTCACCATACCTAATTTTGCTTTTAAAACCCCTGAGATAATATTTCATCAAATTCTCTTACAAAAAAAAAAAGCCAACCAACAAGAATCAGAACAAAATGAATATTCCGATCTGTTGCCGGTAGTACAACTAGCGTTAGCAAACAATCCATCTCTCGCCAACGATCTCCATATTAACTCCAACCGACAGGACTCTATTACGAGCTCCGTAATCCTCGAAACTTATAAAAATTGCATCCGCCTCACTTTGCGGAATTACTCTCGCTCGACCCCGAGCAAGGATCGCTAACGAAGCAGAGAGGTGTATGTACGTGCAACCAGCTGCAATCCGATATATTCGTCCAGTTAGCGACGCTAACTCCCTCTGTACACGCCGTGACGGTAGAAAGAAACAAAAACTATAGCAAGAAAAAAGGGGAAAGAGGAAACGGTGCAGGCGTCAGTAGCAGTAGGTCGACACGAAAATCCACCTCGCTCCGGAATAATTCATGATAATCGTATCATTTAATCTCAAAACTCGTTCCCTTAGTGGTTGAGCTCATTTTACCGCGCTTAAAATATATGTATTACTTACACATTAACTACAAACAACGCGTTAAATATTCAGGCCGCTTCCACGTTCATGGTTTATACATTTCTTGGCGTACGCTCATTTGCTGTATATACAACGTTCACATTCAACATACATACGTTGCTGGCGATGTTATATTAAACGAGATTGTTTTGGAGCATCGAGTTTCCAAGGAAGAAGTTTGGGGGTTCATTACTATATACTAATTCCAGCTGAGCGTAACTTGTAAATGTTAGGTATGAAATGTGGTTTTTATAATAATAATTTCTATAGTAACAATTTTGAAAGTACGTTTAATATGAACTCAGTAACATGATTTTTAGGAAGGTCTCCAGTCTCAATCCAGAAAAGATTTAGCAAAAATAGTAGCATTAAACTTCATTCCCCAATTATTTATTAGTCTCAGCATTTTGCCATAGCATGAATGTCTGGTACTTCGATAGCTTGGGGGAATTTCCAGGGCGGAAATACATGCTATTGAAAGATGCGTCCAGTTCAATATTGACAGGAATTACCGAAAGTAGGATATTATCATTATGTTTGATAATCAAGCAGCCATTAAGGCGCTGAGCTCACATGAAATCAGTTCCAAAATGGTCTGGAAATGCTTAGGCGAAAGGAATAAACGAATCCTCTTGTGGGTTCTGGGTTACACACGAGTGACAGGAAATGCAATAACAGATAATCTTGCAAAAAAAGAGGCTAGAATAGCATTTGTAAGGCCTGAATCCTTTTGCAGGATAAATAGCAGCACAATACTGAAAAAAATTGAAAAGCGAAAAGGAGCAGAAAAGATTCAATTATTTGTAGAATCTCCAGGGAATGAGTCAAGTCAGTAAAACTATTCTGGAAACCTAAAGCCAGAAGAGGTTTACACAATACATCAACCTGGATAAGAACAATATTCATTGTTGTAAACTGAAAGGATATCTGCGTAAGCTTGGATTAGCAAAGAAATCTGAATGTAGATTTTGTGGGGGACAATATGAAACATCCCAAAAAACATCCATCTCCTCGTATTACATTACGTAATACTGTGCAAATCAAGGGCGTTGCGCCTTGGACCATGTGAATCGAAGAGGAAGACTTACCTAACTCGAGACCTTCTCATATCCTACACTTTTTGAAAAGATTAGGATTTAAAGGTCACCTGCAAAACAGCAAGAATAGGGGACACAATAAATCTCTTAGGCCGCAGTACACTATCACCCTCCATTTATATATACATGGTTGTCACCTCACCGAAGGCTTTCAAGTTTGCTGGAATGTAATCGACATGAAAGCATAATGAAGAAACCATCTGCATATCTCATGACATGCGCAGTTTTGCGTCTTGATGCTGCGCCTATCTTGTACCTAGAGTTGGGTTGTCTTGATTAAATAATTAGGTATTCCTGCCTTGTTTAGCTTTAGCAACAATCCTCCTTTCCATGTAATGTTGCAAGTCTTTTCTATGTCTAACAGCTCTTCTAAACCTCGATCTAGTTCCTCTTTCCATTAGTTTGACTATGTCCAGTACCTGTTGAAGCATGCCTATATTATTGCAGAACCCAAAATGTGCATTGCTTAGCAGATTCTTGTCTTTTACTATTTCATTCATTTGTTTTTTCATTACCCTTTGTGTAACTTTGGCAAATCCATTAGTAAGTTGATCGGTCTCCTATTGCTCACTATCCTTGTATACTTTTCTCCCTTTTTGGCATAGATGTTACAGCTGTTTCTTTCAGTATTTGGGGAAGGTTGTTCTTCAGGATACCGTATTATTCCAGCCAATCCTTTAAGGGTTTTTCCGCCAATAGTTTCAATTCTATTCAGAATTTGCTGCCGTTTGTGTTGTAATTACTGGATCTTCTGTTGTCATCTGCTTGATTCTTAGGATGGTATCTGGGCAAACGTTTTCTAAAGTAGTTTGCCACTAACTCTGCTTTTTCTTTCTTCTTGTCATATACTAACTTTCCTTTCAACAATAAGAAGCTATTTGTCTCTTTCTCTCTCTATCTTTTCCAACCGCCTTCAATAGTTTCCAGAACTAGTTTGGATTCCTCCATTTCGTCTATTTTTCTTTGCCATTGGATTTCCTTGTGAGCTTCGTAATTTGTTGTTGTTTCCATTTCCCAATTTATCTACCTTTTCATGGCCTCGTATTTGTCCTTACTGTTTTTTTTTTCTGCTTCCTTATTTAAGTTTAAGTGTTGAAGCTCTTATTATTTGAAGCTGCTTGACTCTTTTCCAGTGATTCCTTTATGTCAAATTATACGCTACATTCCTACGTTACTTCTATGCTTCGCTTTCTAGTCTCTTTCGTTATATCTTAACAGGCAGTTTTACCAAATGAACCTCGTCCAGATAGATGGTGTTCAACATCGTTTCTTCTTTATGTAGTTTCATGCCGTCATGATGTGCAAATTGAAAATTGAAGTAAACAAATGTTTGCTTCATAAAATCACTTATGGTAAGTTTTGTAGAAATACCAGGTATACCCTTTAGGGTTTAAACTGGGAACTGAGCCCAAATTTAGAATTTCGTTTTTTAACGTCTAAACCTCGAGCCTTTATTTGCTATTTGATAGAGACACGTGGGTTGAAAAAGTAGCAAGTAAAGCACTACAACGAACTTATTAACCTTTCCAGTTACACAATAAAATAAACTTGTGCTAACACTACTCCTAGAAAAATATATGCCTGTAAATAATCTTATATCTTTGCTCATATGAAAGTTACCTTATACAATAATTACTTGAGTGGTCAGACGTGTCTGTTATACACGGCCGCACTCGCCCCGCGCTATGCAAACGTTTAGCCACAGTATATCTTCAAGCACTTCTTTGATTCGTGTGTCTAGTATCTAGTATCAGTGTTAGTCGAGTCCTTGATGTGAGACAATACAATTTTCTGTTGACGTTTTACATAGTGTAAAATGTAACACATGTTTGGCGTAGAAAAACCCCAGAAACGACCATTGTCTCATAATGTAGAAGTATATACATATATTTGGTGAAATTCAAATATTTCGCGATCTTTATTGCAATATGTTTGACAACTATGGCGAATTTTTATACATAGGTTTTAGTCCTGTTTATAAATGTTCACGGCCGATATGGTATAATAAAAAGCCATTTCGCATTTCCAGTTATTAAATACTCTTACATGATAGATATTCGATTTTCCGAAACGATTTTATAAAATACTCTCCGATTCGGACAAAATTCATCCACCGATCGCGTTCGATTACAATTACCCCGTTATTTAATAATAATAATAGGCACACATTAGTAATAAATAACGTTAATATCTGACGCGCGGGTAAAACCTTCAATATGTAATTCACGTACAACGCAAAATCGCCACAACACCGCACGTACGTGCGTGCACTCTCTCTTTCTCGTTCCTCTCCGCCGACAACATTTCGATGGGTATCAAGCGCGTTGTCATCGATGGCGCTTTCAAATTACAATTGCGACCGGGTAATTATATCTATGTATGTGTAGTAGCAGTTACAAAACGCGGGGGTCACCGACGGCCGTTTAATTTACCGCGATTGAAACACGGACGAAATATAAGTGTCAGATGTCACTGCGTTCGCCACGGTGAACGATTAATTTGCCGAGCGATTTATTTCAATAGTGCAGCAAATGTATGATAGATAGGTGATTTCATATAGTTACTTACCCATGTTATTCTTGCAATATTTCGAGATGTTTTTCTTAATAGAACGGAAACAGTAAGTGTGAAAAAATGTTGTGTTTTAAGAGCGGTGTGTAAATCAATGTAACAATACTTACAAAGATGAATACCAGAAAAAAAAAATGTGGAAATTCTAAAACAATAATTATAAACATCTGTACAACAATTTGATGAAGCATAGGGACAAAACAATATATTTAAAAAATTCACACAAATTGTAGTTAATAATTTAGCAGATTATATCAACAAATTGTGTGATTTCTTTACTGAATTTATGTAACTGTACTACACAATTTCTATTGATAGCAACACATTTTTTTTGAGCACGGTCATCTATCTGTGTAAATTTTTAGAACAAAAATTTTAAAAAATTACTACATAATGCATGCAATTTTCAAACAATTAGAAGTAAATGTTACACATGCAAGTAAAGTTTATTACACATATAGTGTAGTTTATATATAATATTGAGGAACGTTTATTAAAAAAACTCATTGTTACCTAAACACAACTTTATTTTAAAAATGTCACATACAAAACATATTCACAAAAATTTAAAAGAAAAGCATCGGCGACCTATAAAAGTATTTATGTTGACTTTTACCTTAAAGCAAGGCTGGTCGTCATTATAGAGTATATAGGAAACAATCTGAATTTCGTCAGCTTGTTCTACTCAAGCATGTTATGTCTATTAAAACTTATAGTTTTTAACATATTACAACGTCACGTTTCTTCTGAACATCTTGGCTCTAAAGTGACAATATTGCTAACAAGTCTTTTGAATCATTTCTTGTCCAATAACATAATTCTTGGTTTAACATTTACGTAAAATTTAGACATTTGAATTCAGAATGAAAATTTTCATTTTGTCAAAACTGTTTAAGAGATCTTAAAACTCTTTGTAAACGTTCTAACCCAACATTTCACTCAGTAATAGCCACACAGCTTTTATGTTATCGATGTTTTTGCATATATTTTCCAGTATATTAATGACATAAAATACAAAATTTGGTGGAAATAAACTATTATTTTAAAATGTGTACTATATGATCTGCCATATTTTCATGTACTTGCTCTTTTATGATGTTAATTATGTGGCTGATTACAGCAAATCGTGCTTCAGTTGCTGTTTAATGACAAAAAAATAAGTTGACTTAATTGAAACAGTGCTATAGGGTTGATGATGGTGTGGTGACCGAATTGATGACTGTAAAATTTGAGTAAATTTTAATGTTTTCAGAAGGAATTAATATTGGAAAATTCTCCGTAACAATTCGAAAATGAGCATTTCTAAGACTTGTTTTCGTAATTGTGAAGTTGTGTGCCGTAAATGAAAAATATATGCCTTGCCAAATGGTAAAAGTTAATTAGAAAAATTATAAAGAAACATCTTACGTGAAATCTTAATGTTACACACTTATACAATAATTATAATAATAAATAATATAAAAATATATAATAAAACCATTCTTGATTTTATTTCTGATGGACGCCATCGATTCTGACCTCTGGATTCACTTTAATCGGATTCTTGTCCTATACTTAACGTTTCTTCACTTAAAGCTGACGACGTAGAGGATCCTGTTTCCTATGAAAGTAAAAAATTATTATAATTTTTGTTGAACTTGTTAATTTACTGAGAATAGTAACTTTTAAACCAATTTCGATGTTGCGTTAAATTTTTAATAGTAATTTCTTTGAGTAAGGACATCGCCGACTTTATTTAGATGGTGACATCAAATTTTTAACTGCTAATTTTAATAGATAAATCAACATTTTAACACGACGACACATAATTAACATCAGATTAGGAATGAACATTTTTTTCTGTTTCGCACATACAATGGGGACCTTGTGCAACTGTTTTGCCGAAAAACAGTGTCACATATATGTGTTCTTACATATCCAGAAGCATGCAAGGAGCATTTAATATAGGCACATTTTCTTTAAAATTTGGCAATTCTTTGCGTGTATAAAAAAAACCAATTTTAAATAATAAATGAAAGTAAAGTAATGCGAAATAGAAAATATATAAAGTATAAGAAAACATGTGCTACAATGACTTGTATTACAACAAACGTCATTGTAATATTAGTATTTTACTCTAATATATTTATTACAATCAACATTTTAAGTCAATATTTAGACCGTATATTGATTGTAATGAAGAACGTATTATAATTAATTATTACTATTATTATTATAATTTAAACGATTAAACTTAACTAGCAATTACGAGGTGACCATTTAAAAAATGTCGCTGACGTCATTAGTAACAATCTTGAAAAAATAATCGTGGAAATATCTGTCGTCATAAATTGATATGAATGTTCAATATTATTTTATTGTACTTGTTCCATAATTTTGCCACACATTGTATACAAAAAATTAAGAAACTTTTTTTTTCGTATTATAAGTAAAATTATTACTTGTATAAGAATACACAATTAGTTTTATGGGTCAGGCTTACCTTACTATTTGAGAACCTGCGCTGAAACTTTTTGCGGAGACCCAGTGTTGGAATTAATTTTTTCCGTCCTGGTAATTTAGATGCAGAAACTCCTCTTCCATCTATTTGCTCTTCTACAAAATAAATGTCGTTGTAGTAGACACGAGACAGTTTTTAAGATTCTAATTTCTAGGTATAGATAATATAGATATATTTTAGCAAGTAACATGTGCGCAAGTGTACACATAGTATGAATATGTACACATGCGCACACTCATCATCGAGATAGTCACGTCACACAGGATAAAAGTAATGGCCGCATTCGAAGCACGAATACGATGGAAAACTCTACATCATAAATACAACCTTTCTTGAACGCTAATTTTGCTTAGCTCAAATATAATCGCGATTTATAACTTCCACTCTTAACGTTTTTTTTTGGAATAATCGTCCACACCGACAAATATGACGTGATGTTATAATCAGCTTACGTTTAGAAACACTACACAAAATGGCTATACCTAACACGTTTACTGATTCTGTTGTCTGTCATTTTTCCGTTACGTATTGTCATTGTCAACAGCACCGTTAGGGAGCAGTTGCTTGCATGTTCTAAATGCGGCCAACATTTTCTCCTTATAAAAATTTTGATTTCATACATTACATTAAAAAGCATTTCATACATTTAAAATGACTTTTAACATAACATTATTTACTACAAAAATATTCATATAATAATAATAGTTCGTCCCATAACCCCAAAAATGTTTCTTTTTTCTTTAATGAAATCATCCATACTGTTAAGAATTACATATATACGTATCCAAAAAGACTTTAATGAAAATAATAACAAAGTGTCTACTTACATGTTTTTGGTAATTCTCGATTCACTGCAGTAACTAGCACGTAAGCAAGAACTACCGACGCTATCGACGTCAACGCTCGACGCTCGACGTGGTAATGAAATGGAAGGCGGATGTAAAATAGCTTCAAAAACTTGGCGCCAAACTTTAAAAATTTAAAACGTTTCGGATTTATAAAAATTTATAATGCTAAAAAATGTGCAGAGTAAAATGCGTCTATAGATTTTTCATTTGTGTATTGCCGTTTATGTACAAGCCTATTTATGTATGTAAATGTAAGGACATACATGGTATTTGGATAAATCCTAAATGAGGTAAATGCGGGGGTTGTAATAAGCTGTAAAATGCCTTATTTATACATTAAAATGTTTTCACTAAATATTTTAATTTCATGAAAATAGTTGAAAATAAACAAATAGCATTTCACACAAATTATGAATTCTAATGTGTAAAATTATTTGGTTAGTTTTCGTATTTTTATACTTTTATTTTCAATTACCACATAATAATTAGTTTTAAATTAATAATATATCTTTCTAGGGCTAACCTTGATCGTGTAAGGTGTGAGTTCTTAAGCGTAAGTGTAAATACAAGGACTGCCCCTATACAACATTGTTGAATTTTTTCAAACAATTTTTTACAACAATATTTTTGTCTTTTGTCTTAGTCGAATGTGAATTAATGCACAAAAATTGTAATAAAAATTTACGCGATTGTGTTACAAATTGCAGCATTTTTTTTCACACTACGCTGTTGCAAAATTTTCCAAACGATTTTTTTCTGTGTAAAAAAGAACGCCGTGGTTATGTTTTTTCTAGTTCTAAAGTAAAAGATTACATTTCTATTTCTTCATGCATATCTAAATCGATCTGTAGCTATCTTCAATCTTAAAATTCTAACCTTTAACGCTCCTCAGTAAATGGTTGGTTACAGGTATCGCATGTACGAGGTAATAAACCGCTGTATACTCAATGTAATACCCTTTTGTACGTGGTATATTGTGCTGTTAAGGTCTTTAAGAATACTACGTGATATGTTTAGATCGAAACTATCTCTGCGTACTTTAAATAACCGACTGCGTGAGCTCGTCAATTACGACAGACTGGTACACATATCGTCGGAAGATTTTTATGAACCTGTCAGTAGCCCAGGTGTTAGCAATTCGCAAGCTGCTTTAGTATCGTGAGCACGATAATTCAGAAGTGTCTGTGCTGTGGAAGTGCTCGGGTTAGAATGTTTTTTTTTTTTCTATTCTTTCAAGTATCCTTCCCATACATTTTTTCATCAGGAAATAGAACTCACATAAATGTCAATTTTTGGAAATCTCAATTAGCAATAAAAGTTTATGCGCGATGTGATTCAATATTTTGTTACATTATCGAGATAACAAAGTTATCTGCACACACACACACACACACACAAAAGTAATTACTAGTGATGAGCGAAACGGTGATTCTTAAATCACGTCGTGAGTCGTGAATGTGATTTATAAATATCGGTGATTATAAACAGTGATTGCGATCACTGTATTGACTCATCGATATCATATCTTAGTATAATTACGTATAACTGTGTGTACTCCTCATAGGTTAGTAAGGTTAGGGGGGAGGAGTTTTTCTTTTCGCATTGGAGTTACCATGCACATTTTCGGTTTTGGAAAACATTTATATATCAAAAGAAAAACTGAAATTTATATTTTCACAATTTGTAATAAAAATAGCTAACATAACCGAATGCGAAAAGCAAGGATGGATATAAGTTCTGAGATGCATTACGTAGTTTGAGAAAATTCAGACCTATAGAAATCTCAGTGAACCAAATTCAAATTCCCCGCAATTATTTTTAGTAACTTCAACATTAAAGCATGAAATTAGCTACGATTTTGTATTAGATTAATAGTTATTTGAATACCTTTAAGTTGAAGTTGCTAAATATAATTGCGGGAAATTTGAATTTGGTTGCCTGGGATGTTTTTTATGATTTTTAAACTTAATCTTATTTTTATGTTTTAGTTGAAAAATTTATAAAATTCATACAAGAGAAAAATATTGTAAATCTACATATTTCTGTAAGGAGAACATTAATGGAAAGATTTGTATACACACTTTTCAAAATATGATAAATAGTGAATAAAAAATGAAATAAAGTTAATTTCATTTTGTGACATTTACAATGATAAAACACAGATACAATTCTGTGAGCGAAAATTTAAAAAAAGCTGTGATTTAATACTACTGCCTATAATTTAATAAAAATACTTTTGTTTTTGAATTAGTACTTTAAAACTAATAATATAAACTTAATCTTATAACACAATATCCCCTCTAGTAGCAAGATTTAAATTTTCCACAATTATTCTTAGTAACTTCAACAGAAAGACATCAAAGTAACTAATCTTGTAATCTAATCACACTCTAATACAAAATCATTGGTAATTTCGTGTTCCAATGTTGAAGTTCCTAAAAATAATTACGGGAAATTTAAATTTTACTACTAGAGGCCATTAAACAGTAGGTAAAAATAAATACACATTCATTATATAGTTGCAGATATAATATAATTATATAAAAGAATATCAATATTTACTTTGAAAAACTAAATATATTGTAAGAAGATAACCTCCGTCATTTCTAGCTGATATAATAGTATGTATGTTCATTCATCGGTTTGATATATTCATATCAATAGGCAACCGGGAATCACAGTTTTAGGGTCGTTAATTCACCGATATTATTTGTTCATTGCCAATGGCAAGCAGTGATCGTCAATTTGCTGCGCGCAGTCGCGCTCGCCGTTGATCGTTACCGCAATCACGAATCACGAATCACTGCTTTTAGAATTCTCCACTCACCGTCGTGATCCGTGATTCTCCAATCACCGTGAAAGAATCACAGTTCGTGAAATATCGCTCATCACTAGTAATTACTAGAGTAGTCAACTTTCGTCTGCGCGTTAGGTCAGTACTAAGTTTCATATACGTGACATTAAAGTTTAACACTTTTAATACAGTGTCGAGAAAGAGCAAAATTATTTATTTATTTAACTATA
The DNA here is from genome assembly GCA_004143645.1 of Protaetia brevitarsis. Taxonomy (NCBI): domain Eukaryota; kingdom Metazoa; phylum Arthropoda; class Insecta; order Coleoptera; family Scarabaeidae; genus Protaetia; species Protaetia brevitarsis. Next base: position 66,031 of record RXPK01000027.1, on the reverse strand, counting down.
AAGAGTCCCTGCTACCACACCTGTAATTTGAGCTGTCCATATGTAGTCCAGGTTCTTCATTTATGATATCTCACCTAAAAAAAAAGAAAATTATTAATTAGTTTTAATTCAATTTTAACCAGTAAATTATATTTTTCATTGACGTTCGGGATACGTTTCATTTTGGGGTTAAATTTTTATGAACCGCCAGTAAATTTATTTATATTAGGAATTTTGGATAAATAACTAGATATAGGTTGGCATAAAATCGATTCCTAGTACAGTCTATCATAAGAGATTTTACTTTTATCAATAATGCATGTTTGAAATTATAGTTTTCTAAATAAATTAGTTTGGCTGCTGATATGATATTATGTAATAGTATTTTTTCAACTGTAAACAATCCGAGAAGCTTTGATTTTGGAGGCTCGCAGTTTAGGTAAGAAATCTATCTATCGACTGAAAAGCTAATTTGATGCTCCTGATGTGCCACCTAGCAGGTAGAAGGTCACTGATTACGATCCTTACTGCGAATTAAAACAGCTAAATTATCGTATTTATTTTTATTGCATTTATCTACTGACCGCCCTAAAAGTTTACTACGGAAAATAAGATGACAATCAGAAAAAGTTCCTGGCGTTTTTCTAAAATATTCTTCAATGATATCTAACACATATTAATAATAATTAATAATGCATTTATCTCTGGTATATTTCCTGACAAGTAGGACCAGCTTTCTCCAAGATTTTTGAAAATATTATTAAGAAGAGCCTTACAGGTTATATACTAAAATATAACTTTATACCTTACAATCAATTTGGTTTCTTATGTGGGAAAAGTACAGAAATGACTATGTTTGATTTTGTTAATAACTTAATTCACTCCCTTGATGATGGAAAAAGACAGCAGGCGTTTTTTACGATTTTTCTAGGGGCATTTGATACTATTAATCATTATATTATACTCAAAAAGTTAGAATCAATCGGTGTCCGAGGAAACTCTTTCTTTCATTACCTCATATTTGAAGGAAAGAGTGCAAACGGTAAGTGTTACTGGAAGCAGTGACGGAATGTTTAAGGAGTTTTTTCAACTATCAAAGTACTTAACACGGGTGTCCCTCGAGGATCAATCTTAGGGCCTACTTTATTTTTAAGTTACGTTTTTGATATGCCAGATCGAGTGGCGGATGAGTTGCTTTTCCAGTATGCGGACGATACAACATGTATTATCAGTGGATCTAATATACACGATATATCGATAGCAGGTAATAATATCAATAATCAGATTAGTGATTGGGGCAGGGATAATGGTTTGATTTGAAATAAAGATAAAATTTTAACTAGAATTTTTAATAAGAGATCTCTTGATGATGTTTACTTTAAGATTGAAGGAAAATCAGTTCCTGATGTCAGTAACACATTTTTTTTGGGTTTAACCATCGATCAAAGCTTATCTTGGAATTCGCATTTAGACGCGTTAATGCAAAAAATTAATTCTGCTTATTATATTATATTTAATTTTCAGAAAAAATCAGATATATTTAATGGAATGACAACCAGGGGATGTCATGATTTTGTCGTTCCCACACATAAAACTGCATTGTTCCAAAGAGGAGCAGAATATAGGGCTATAAAGGTATTTAATAAATTACCATGTGATATTAGAAATATTTGTGGATTTACAAGCAAATTAATGCGATATCTGAAAGGTCATGATTTTTATTCTTGCAATGATTATTTTAATGTGTGAGCGTTGTTCTACATTGTACTATTTTTGTATGTGTGTATACTGTACTTCATTGACAATACCAATAAATATTATTATTATTGGGTAATAAGAACATGTATTTTTTGCATATAACAACAAAATCTTACTAAATATAAAATATAGCCCAGACTGACTTACGTATTTGTAAATACGCTTAAAATTATTATTATAGTATTTGTACATACACAACACATAATAGTAATATTTTATTTGGCTGACTAAATTAAAATCCGTACGCAATTATATGAGGATTGATAATTATTGCAATAATACTTAACAGCATCCTAAAACTGTCGTGTAATTAATAGTATATGTAGCAGACTTTTAAGAGTTATATAAAATTCCAGGAAAATTTGTAGTATTCCAACTTTTTGTGTAAATTTTCCTAAAACATGTGTTTTTACACGATGGTCTATAATAATTTCACTAAATTTATTGTAAAATTCTGGTATATAAAGAATTATTATGACAGGTGACGTATTTTTACATAAAATGGAGTGGGAATTTAGCTCTACTTCTTGCTGTATATTATAAACAGCTGTCTCGATAAATTTTCTTTCGAAACAGATACAGAATAAACCTAACCTCTAAATATGCTAATAGGTGCGAAATGTGCAGCTTCGCCTATAAATTCCGTAGCTCGCTAATTGATGGCGTTCTTCGATATTCCATTACTGGCGTCGACTACCTCCTCCGAACGGACGCATTTTCTATTTATTAAATCGAAAACTTTACGATTATCCATTAATCAGCCTTTAAGGACGTAACTTACGGTTCGGATTACTTGTGTGCGTGTGATTGAATAACTAATTTACGAAGGAGCGCGTCTTCGCCGCATTGCATCGCTCGGTTATAGCAACCTAGCGCCCGTTTATGTAAAATTTAATTCGATATCTGGATTAAAAGCTGCCAGAGGGCGTTGGATTTATTTTATTTACGTCCAGGAGGTGGTGTGTGCTAGCGTTGTGACTGTCGACCGGGCGTTCGGCGAAAGATAGGTGGCGTTGCTTGCCGCGAGTTGACTTGGTGAGGTGATTAATGCTCGTTTGAAAGACGATGCTCCGTCGGGAAGAAAATAAAAACGGAGGGGCGCTCTCACTACTATAGAACGCGTTTATTTTCACGGAATGATGAATTATTGGAATGAGAAGATGTGGGTTTAGATGCCTTTATTGATTTTATTAATAAAGTATTGCGGATAAACAATCTACTGCTGTGGATAACTAATAGTGAATTCAATCTTACAACATGATGTTAGAAGTATGGAAGGAATATGAACGAATAGCTCGTAATTATATATATATATATATATATATATATATAAAAAACAGGTTCTACATTGTTCTATTCAAGCAAATTTTTAAAATATATACATGTATCAATTTAAAGATCAGAAAATAGTGGGTTTATTCGCAGATGTAAAATATGAGAATTTCAAGTTAATATGATGAATGATATTTTAATTTCACATAATTTGAAAAACAATGATGTTCTTGGTCAATTAACAAATTATAATCTTATAGACGACAAAAGACATAATTATACATATATTAAGACAAATAATAATATTATTATGTGTATAATAATGTCTTTTGTCGTTTATAGAATATATTTTAACATCTGGGAAAGTTAATGTCGAAACGTCGATGACCTACATGTTTCAATAGAAAAATTGCCCGAAAATCCACTACTGATTTTTAATTGATATTATTACCGGTGCACCGGAGAATATTTTCTTCTGATGTTCTTATTATCAAGGTTATCAATTTATGTCTCTTCTCACAATCGTTCTCTGCACTAGTATTCTTCATTAAATTCGTCTATAATCTAGTAAATAACAATATTGATGCTCCTTACCTTTTATCACGCCTACAATTCTTTGTTCCTCGCAGCTCCCCAAGATACACAAGCACGTTCTACGCACCATATGCACGTCTAAACTCTTCCCTGAATTCGCCTATAGTATCAATGTCACGTATCTTTAATTTAATATCATCGCTCTGTGACATACATTTTACACCTCTGCAGGAAATATTGTCAATAGCAAATAAGCAGTTGTCATAATTTGTTCATCTTTCTTTTGTACATATACATATGTTTTTTTATGTTAATGTTTAAGCTGAGCTCTCTCTTCTGCTACATGCTTCAATATTAAGACCGTCATAGGGCAAAAAACGCCAACATTGTAAATATAAAAATAGTGTGTTTTTGTCATTGTTTTGATGTTATTTGATTTTGATTTTAACTTTGAAGGTGGTTTTCTCCCTACACATGTTTAATTGTTTTGTTGACACATTATTTTTATATTTACAATTTTGACATTTTCTTGCCTGATGATGGCTTTAAGATCAAAACATGTAGCAGAATGAAAATTTAAATTAAACCAAGATTGGAATACGAACTTGTTGTTATTCTAATTTACTTAAATACCAATCTTTTTGTGACTTTACTTATTATTTACACTTAAGTTTCCATATAATTAGTAATACACAATAGAATATGAGCCTTCTGAATTCCCGCCATTGAACTGTAAATGCACCTTTAAGGCTTAAAAAGTGTCAATAATTGATGTAATTTTATTGCACACAGAAGAGGAACGCAACTTTTATTTTTCGAAATTTTTCCTAAATACTTGTATTCTGAACCGCCAGATGGCGCTGATCGTTGTTACGCTGGCGTCATCTAGCACTTTCTTGGCGTTACTCACACCCAAATCGCTAACCATGATTGTATTAAGTTACACCTTCTTTTAGGTCACAGTTTAGGTTCGGTTCTTGCCTTATATAAATTTGTACTTTTCTTTAAACGTTTGTAAACTAACCTCTTGCACTTTGCACCCAACATGTTCTGCACAATAAACCAGTACACCTAATTAATGCATCGTTCAAAAGGAGATTCGGGCGCATGCTATTCGAGCAGGTACATACATATATGACAAAATCGAAGAAGGCAATACATTACAACACACTTCTGCAGCCACATATGTGCACATCGATTTGCTATATATTTTGAAAATAGCATAAAAATAAAAATAATAGCTTTCTATCTTGCTTGTAGTTTTCAGTTGAATTTTCTGACACGTACACTGTAAAAAATTACAGTAATTTTGCCATGGTAAATCAGGAATATTACATGTAATAACGTTGTGAATTTACCACAATAAATCATTTGTTTTACATGTTTTTTTTCTAGGATATTTAACATGGAAAAAGAAATTTCGGTAAAATTTATAGCTTTTTCATGTAAGTTTAAGATGTAACAAAAATTCAAAAGGAAAATACAGAAAAAAACATGTACAATTTTGTAATTACTCTCAAAAATTACTTAAAAGTGTAAAATTGACATTTTTTTGGGGTATTTAGTGCATTTTAAAAGTAATTTTACTAGTGAATTATTAATTTTACTGTAAAAATATGAGGATCTTTTATATTTATTTGTTTTTACTTGAATTTTCGGGTAAAACTGTAGATATCATGGAAAATACGAAATCATACGCCGCAATGTGATTGGTTATTGGATTATTTATCTGTGCGCGTAGGTAATTCTATTCGTTTGTCGAACTTATTATTGGCTCAATGATATCATGTTCGTCACAAACAATCGTAGGTTTCGCGTAAGCATGTTCATTCTTGATCCCTGGTTGAGCGATTCAGTATGACCTATTAGGTGCTATAAAAGAATTCGGTAAGTTGCTTGCTCTCTTTATAAAAATACATGTGAAAATTACTTCAGTGTTCGGTAAATATAGAGTTCATATAAATATTACATATGAATTTTACAGTACAATCTTTGAAAAACACATCAGCATGTGAAATTTACTAGATGTAGAAATTTTTACCTTATGAAGCAAATTTACCTGTAAAATTGTAGGCAACTTTGTTACCAACGATTTTACATGTAATTTTACTGCAACTTTTTTTACAGTGTAGCATCGCAATAGATACATTCTTATAAAACCAACTCGGTTCATTGCATTGGCAGCACACCCAAACGTTATACCAAGTATATTCATTTATCTGATTATTAGCGTTAGTTGTTCTCTTATTAGGTTGAGTCAGAAGATTATGTTTTTTTTTATGTTGTCCGTTCTCTCTACGTTCTTTTTACAACGTTGTCGATTGAGCAGCTTGTCGGGATACCAAAATTTGCCAAATCTTACTACCATAGGCGTAAAAAGTAATATGTTAAGAGAAACTGTTTTCTTAATATATTACTTCTTTTATCAGAAATGTTTGAAACATTACTACCGATTTTTGCAAACCGTCATATTTTCCCTTTAATAAGGCATATGCAGTCTTTTACAAAGAAAAAAAAAAAACAATAGAATTCGAAAAGTTTTCTTTACCAATAAACAATTATTCATTTCGAAGGATTCTGTTACAAATAAAAATGAAAGAATTCTTTGTAATAATTGATAACGCGAAAAATAGGCGACCAGCCATTCACTATGCGCCTCTTATCTTTCCACCTCTTCATGTATTATGAAAAGTAAAGTGTTTTTAACGCACCCAAATACATCGTAATATTCTCTTAATAAATTCTCTTGCATCACCGATTCATTACCCTTCGTTTTTTTTTTGCACTTTGAAGAAAATTAATTTTATTCAATCGACCGAGCGCATCGGAATCAATTTCCACGTCAGATTACTCAGGCAATAAACACGTTGTAACCGGCAATTTAATATCACCGGCTCGAAACTTTACCAATATCGAAAATCGTAAATAAACCGCTCGTACTAGGGAAAAAATTCACCACCGGCGTACCGTGGAGGGAGAGAAAACAAAAAAAAGGAACACCACAAACCGAATACGGCGATAAATAAGCCACTCGCCTTTCATTGTTAGTTATTTAAAGCGAATTTATGACGCCCGCGAAGATAGAGTCGCCTTTAAGGCCGTGGTATTATATTTTTTTCTTCGCGTACGGCGACTCGTAAGGTAATATTGAAATATTTTTACGACAGCGCCTAGCCTATACGTATGAGTTTGGCCCGCGGAGACAATTATCTCAATATATTTGCAAATCGCCGGCGACAATTTATGTGCAAAAGTCCGCTATTGGTAAAATTCAATCAACTTGTGCTAATAACGACCTACGCGCTGCATACTGTCGTAAAGTGTACCAGGTACGGAGTGCGAGCAGTCCGGGCCTGGGCAACGATTAATCAATCGTTGCTTTAAGGGTGATAAGTCGATTTTCGGACCTTTCTCTGCAACAAAATTGCAGACTGCGGAGATGTTCATGATATGTTGAGAATAAGGTATTAATCCATAAAACATTAAACCAAAAATGGATCTTGAAACAATGAAAGAAGTCATTGTTCACATGAAATAGTGCATTAAAATTGCTCCAAAGAACGAGTTCATTAAATCAGTAAAAAAGATTTTATTAAATAACGACTGAATTTATTGAGCAATAAATCATTAAAATAATTTTGTATTCCATTATACTTTTTGGATGCTCTTTTGTTTTTGTGTCATTTTCTTCTACTATATTTTCATCAATTATTACAGTGCAATATTTTTGCTCAATGAATGTTTTTTGCATCAATTCTAGTCAATGAACTATTATATCTATTTTGAAAACCTATCACACTCTATACGTGAGAAAAGAGCAACTTTGTTTCATCAAAGCTAAAAGGAAGTTTATTTTGGAGCTAAGTATTTTTTTTTTGAAAAAAAAAAAACAAAAAAGCTATAAAGACTAAAGAATATTGGCCCCACGATGGACCTTTAAGGAACGCCAGTGTTGCAAACTGGAAGGCAGGAGAAATCATCTATATTATAACAAATTTTCGTGAGCAACATTGCCTTTAATTTTCTTTTGAAATTATACATATGTACTGGCAGATTTGAAGTTGTTTGGTAATTCATAAAATTTGCACCGTTATAGAAAACATTCCTCTGATATAAAGTAGTAGCGTACTGGTCCGAGTGTAAGAGAGAATTTGCTCTTGTATCGTGTACATGGTTTTTTTTAAATAAATTTTATTTATTAGTGGATACATGACAAAGTAACAAAGTATTTTATGCAAGTTACTTGTGGTATGTCCTCGCTGTTGAAAGTTATTTTGAAATTAGTGAGATGTTTCTTTTTTTGAAAGACCATATATTCTGTTTTTTTCTCGTTGATTGTTAACAGATTTTCTTGACACCATTCTTCCATTTTTTTTACATCAGAATCGATCTGTTGCTGGAGTTTTTCTTTATCTTTTCCAGAGTACACGATACACATGTCATCAGCATATGCATATAGCTCTCCCTTCATGTTAATATTAAATACATCGTTTGTGTATGTTATGTATAAAATTGGAGCTAAATTTAGTTACGTCTTTTTTTTTCTAAATAAACTGTAGCTTCTTATAAATGTAGGTGTCGAAGACCGTCATTATTCCAAGTTGTTTAAACAACTCTCTATCTTTACATAAGTCTTTTGCTCCTAGCTTATTTATTAAGCAGATGGCATATTTTTGAAGCATAAAAATCCTCTGGACATGTGAGCTTAACCCACATAGCGCATACGTGAATATAAGCAAGAATGATAAACTCTTAGCAAGGTGTCGAAGTTACAGACATCCCTAATTGTGCGGAAAGCAAAGCATTGTTTCCCCAGATTCATCGCGAGAATCAGCAGAAGAATAGGTACTTCCCATATCAAACAGCATCCAATGTTGATCTCAAGCTTTTAAAATGTACCCTTACCGTTTTGCTCTTATTTAATTTTTAGAAAAGTTTTAGTTGACCAGAATGATATTTGTTTATATACTGGGTGAGTTTTTTTTTATCTTGAGACTACGGAATATCTCTAAAACACTGCATCAAAACAAAAAAAGATCTTAATAAGATTTGTTATAATGTAGGGGGCTCACTGAATGGCGCCGAACTCGATAATATTCAACACTAACTAATTTGTATTGGATTAATAATTAATAATGTAAATACGGATCGGACAATGTGTAAGTATTCACAGCTTGTCAAGTACTGAATAAAGTACGGTTTTGTATCGTTGAATAGCATTCCAATTGCGAATAAATAAATGTATCGCAGTGAAGGGGCACAGTTTCGAACACATGGCTTCTTGAAATGTTAGTTTATGTTAACATAAAAAAAAAAACATAAAATCATGTTAGCTTGCTTCTCTTTTTAACAAGAAATTTGTGTCGTGTGCATAACATACGACTTTAAAGTTATGTATGTGTGATTTTCCTAAATATTGAAATAAATCATTTATGTAAGAATGGACCTAAAATAGAGCCTTGTGGGACTCCTGCAGTAGTTTGCATTCTTTCACTGACATGCCCACTTGGTAGCTTCACACACTGATACCTGCCTTTGATATAACTATCTAATAAATTTAAATAAACCATGGAGCCAGGTTTCCTTTGATGTCATATAAATTGAATTTATCTATCAAATTATCGTGTAGTACACTGTCAAAGGCTTTTTGTAAAATGACAAAATATACCAATACCAAACCAAGCGCCTGCATTAGCTGAATGGCTTGAAGGGTTTCGTCCAGTGCGAGGGGCCGCGAGTTCTAATATCACTCTGATCAGTTACGGTAACCGAGATTTGCCTCTACGTAGGTGCCTGACAAGCAGTAAATTGCTAAGGCTTTACCTACTAAAAAAAAAGGCTGATGTTTTATTTAATTCATTATAAAACGGCTTTCTTGAAGCTATGCTGACTGTCGGTTATTATATTATATTTGCGTAAAAAAGAATGTAATCTGCGATGCATACAATACTCTATGATTTTGAAGAATACAGATGGCAACGAAATGGGTCTATAATTATTGACACTTTTGTTACCACTGTTATTCCGGATTTATTTGAAAATTCATTGCAACTGTACAGGGTGGGCCAAATTCGACACTTTTAATAGGGGAACTTATATTTCTAAAGGAATTACACACAATCTGACCTATGCTTCTGGAGCTCGATTTTAAAGAGAAATCGATTAGTGAAATCCGTATTCTTATATCTTCCATAGCATAAGAGATACAGAGTGTTTTCGTAAAATACGCAATTTTTAAAAGTCCTTGTAACTTTTTAATTTGTGAAAATGCTTGATTTATATAAGAACTTTATTAGGGCACTTTTTGACGCAGAATTTAATGCTTTAGTTTTTTGTTTTTTTTAAACTCGTATTTTTGAGATATTATCAAGACTTGTGTTTTTTTATATGGAACACCCTATATATTTTTACACTATTGAAAAGCACATAAAATTGCCTTTAACATGATATAATACACTTGATATTTTATTTCAACAGTTTTTAAATTATTTGCCTTTTTTTTAAAATTTCTCAGTATTTTAAGATGGTTATGAAGGTTATACTGAACGGTGGCGGATTTGAACACTTGCCATAATTTATAATGTTTACGCATTTTTTTTTTCTGGAATATATAGCAAAAAATTCGTTTAAATATGTAAGAATTTTAGAAATAAGCGTATTTTAGGTCTAACCATGATTAATTTCAACTTTTTAATACATTATGAATGTTTACAGGTAAACCTTCTTAATTATAACTATCAATAACGCTATTAATGGTATCTTTAATTTTGTTTGTTGGAATTGTTATTTGTAACAACAACATTTTAATATAAAAACATTTTTTGCTGTCTTGTTGAAAACTTGTATTTGTTTATCCACCACCATACCATCCATAGCCATCTTAAAATACTGTGAAATTGCAAATAGAAAATCAGATATTTTAAGAACTGATTAAATAAAATATCAAGTGTGATATATCATGTTAAAGGTACTTTTACGTGCTTTTGAATAGTGTAAAAATATACAGGCTGTTTTATATAAAAAAAAACAGAAGTCTTGATAATATCTCAAAAAATACAAGTTAAAAAAACAAAAAATTAGAGCATTAAATTCTGCGTCAAAAAGTGCCCTAATAAAGTTTTTATATAAATCAAGTATTTTCACAAATTAAAAAGTTACAAGGGCTTTTAAAAATTGCATATTTTACGAAAACACTCTGTATCTCTTATTCTATGGAAGCTATACAAATACGGATTTCACTAATCGATTTCTCTTTAAAATCGAGCTCCAGAAGCATAGGCCAGATTTTGTCTAATTCGTTTAGAAATATACACAGTAAGAAATTGCGTGTAGAAATTAACACTAAAAGTGGGCTATATAAGTCCACACTATCTTTGGTAAAATTTACACTGTGAATTTTGGTAAGATTTACCAAACGATACGGTAAAACCTACACTCTAAAGCGTATTGTCAGATACACTTACCCGTGTAAAATTCCAAGAAATTAAGTACACCTGTGAGTGTTAGAGGTACACCATTATGTGTATTTTTGTTTATAATTTATTTAGTAAAATAAAACTATTTGACTTAAAAAAAAAACGTGTTTTTTTACATGTAGGATTAACATTGATACAGGAATAAGTAATAAAACATGAAATATAATTATGCACCAAATTCTTATACAAAAATATGCTTAGAAACAATATACCATACTAATTCTGATGAGATATCCATTGTGGGGTTCATAAGGTTCTCTATACTTAAGGCATTGTACATCAACAATATCAATGCTGTTGGTTTCTGATATAGCATAAGCATGCCTTTCTTCACAAATTCATCATCCGACACACCTAATAACAGTTATATACTTTGCTTTAAAATATTAAACAAAATAAATACTTTTTACTCAAACATGATTTTTCACCCAGTAATAATAAACAATTTGGATTTTGTTAAATATATAAATCAAAAGTCACTTCATCCAACATTGCTCCATTTTCATCGCTTAAAAACATTTTACGAGTCCCGGATATATCAAATTTTTCTTTAGCTACAACAAACAATTTTGACTATACATATATAATAATAATAATATAATTACTACTAATATGATTTGTATTAACATCATGTATTAACGCAGGATATATGAGTTAATAATTATGTTTAGGATGGAAGTAGTAAGAGCCCTAGGTCAATAAACGTCACCTGCGGAATAAAAACTCCCTACTCCTTTGGTATATAAGATACCAATATATGCACAATGTTATTTGTTTATGGAAACTGATTTGGGACACTGTGTAACATAATTTATCAATTATTTTCATCCTAAACATAATTATTAATTGAATTTGTCTTAATACATGAAGTTAATATAAACAAATATACTACTAAAAAGACCTACAGAAGCCATAAAGACATTACCATGCTACAGTAACGAGGAATATATGCATATAACAATAGGGGTACTCTCTGCTTTCATTATATAAGCATTTTTTTTTTTAAATTACAATCAATCAGAAAGACACTAATTATGTTGCACCGCCTAATTATATTTATATCTTGTTATAAAGCATATACCAAGTATTTTTCAAAATTAAGTTGTTGAATACTAACTTACCCTTTGACATACAATTTTCAAATGCCGACAACTCACCCACATTTACATTTAGCCGCTTAACTAAATGTTCATATTGAATTTTCAGCAATATGCAACCGGTCATGATTAATGAGAGACAGTACGACATACGCCATTTACCATAAATAAACAAGTAAACAAGATTCAGCCCGAATCTCATCACGTGTCTTAGCTATTCCTGCCTCACACATCCTAGAACTCTTTATACGCAGGCGAAATAAAAAATTTTACACCCTCAGGTGTAAATGGTGTAAATACTTGAAATACTGATGCAAACATGTTTTACCAAATTGCATTTGGTAACAAAATGTAACTTTTACCAAATTAGGTGTTACTTTCAACACGTAAACTTTTTACCACTTATACTTTAGGCTTTACACGCTGAAATTTCTTACTGTGTAGGTTCCCTATTAAAAGTGTTGAATTTGGCCCACCCTGTATATATAAACAATTCTAGGAGCATTTTGTAAAATCACTTTATTCAATAAATCAACCACATTAGTATAGCTTCCCTCTTAAACATAAATAACCGCGACGACAACGCACGTACGAAGAGCAGCAGCAAATCGTCTCTATGTTCGTCGTGCCGGTTACACAGTCCGTTGTTGTCCCGATTCTCGTCCGAGTGTAATTTACACGTTGTTCTGGTGTGTGGCGGCATGCCGACTATAACAAGTCGTTAAAACTGCATTCGGTGGCGGCGGACACGTTAGTTAGCCGTTTTAAACGGTCAGTTTGCCCGACATCGCTCGCGGGTAGGACCGGCGCGCGGCTACCGCGCCACATCGACATGGATACGTCAATTAGAGCCGTCGACAAAATAATTCGGGCGCTATGATTGACAGGTCGCCGATTTCAAAACATGTCTGGGGCCGATCGGGTGGGATTAACGGTGATTTGTGCACGGATTTCGATAATAATGATGGAATTGCAAACGCAAGTCTGCCGCGGTTTGCTCGCAAGTCTACGCCGGAATGAAAATTTTGCTTCATTGCTTTAAGTTTTTTTTATGGGAGTTGGATGTCCTGATATTTCTGAAAAACACTACAGCCTCTTGGCTTTTTGGAATCCGATATTTTATTTATTTTACTCACGAAAATACACATATCGTAATAAATATATAAGCCACTCCATTTATTGGCCACTTACAGTATATACTGGATGTCTCCGCTTATTGGTCCGTGACCAAAACTTTTAATAATTATTCACAAATACTTTTTATAAAATTCTAACTACTGGCAGCCAAGAAAACGAAAAGTAACAAATCACATGTTTTCTGACTCGTAGAATCCGAATATGTCAAAATATACAGGCTGTTCTGGTTAAAACTTTAAATTTGACCATAATTCCAAGAAAACCGAAAGTGGCCGAAAGTAATAAGATCATATAAATAATTGAAAAATTAATATAAATAATACCTGTCGAATTTCATTAAAAAATATTAACAAGAAAGTTATGGGCTGAGACACGCAGATAAATCTCTGGTTGGTTGGTCAAAATAATTTTTAGTTCATATTTGGTTTATCGAAAATTGCCAATATATACAATGTAGATTTAAAGTAGGGAATCCAAAAAAAATAACTAAAGTGCGTGTCAAAAAAAATTGCAGCACCTTGAAGGAACCGAATCACAAAGCTGAAATTTTGACAAATTTCAGGCAGTAAATCATAACTATTGGTTTTAGTAGTAAATCATAACAATGATGAAAAAAAGAAGTGCGTATTTCTTTTTTTCCAATTGTTATGATTTACTACTAAAACCAATAGTTATGATTTCCATGATTATTTATATTGTATGTCTAACTCTTCGAGGCATGCTCTGAATGAGATGATCAAAAGGTATCTTGTGGCATCTCATCCGAGGATTGCTGTAGATGATGACGAAGTTCCTGCAAAGTGTTTGCTGCTTGTGGTAAACAACTTATGTAGCGATCCATCATATTCCACGCATGCTCGATCGGGTTTAAATCCGGAGGGCGAGCAGGCTAAGGGAGAACTCCCACTTCTTCATGTATGAAGTTCTGACAGATGATTATCAGCGACTTTTTACAAGCAGCCAGTTGTGCCAGCTTTGTGACTGACCTCCTTCGAGGTGTTGCATTTTTTATTTGGCACGTAGTTTGTAATTAAATTAAATTTACAATAAAAATAAGTTTGAATAAAAATTACTAAACCGATCTTCTTTTGTTTAGCTATGAGAGCATTATAAAAAATAAATAAGTACTTTTTATCGATATACAGTATTAATTTAAAATATATAAACTAAACTAGGAAATAAAAAAATTAGCACTAATATTGAACTAGATGTTCAACATGCCAAACATCTTCTTGGCAGTAAGATAGTCTATTTACAAATTCACCTAAGACGTTATCCAATTAAGCTAAGAGCAGATTTAAGTTCAAGCGTTTAACCGGTTATGCAAGGATTGCAAGCTTTTTACAGGTAGAAAATAACAAATTAATTATTTCTGCTATTGCTGGGCTTCTTTTCTCGAATTCCACCGACCCCAAGGTAACCATCCTACCCGAATTGGATCGTGGGGGCTTGGCCTGACTACCACAATAGCAGAAATATATTAATTTGTTATTTTCCCACTATAAAAAGCCTGCAATCCTTGCATTTAGCATACCTGTCGATTAATGAAGTAATATGATCTTGCAACAGACCAAGAAATCGGAAATTCTGTTAGAATAAGATTGCTGACAATAAAAACTGCTCTAATAAGTCTATTGCTTATTATTTCAATTGACTATTTGAAGATATTTTATTCGGGTAAGATTTTGACTATGAGAGGGTTTATATGGGACCAATGACTAAGAGCGTAATAGAAAGGAAATTTAATACCTCAAACTTAACAATAAATAATAAGCAGCAGACTTATTAGCTCACTTTTTATTGTTAGGAAACTCACTCCAGCAGAGTTTTCGATATCTTGGTCTGTTACAAAGCCATATCATTTCATTAATCGATATGGTAAATGACGATAAAATCTTTACTCCAGAGGAATAGTGTCTGGAAAATTCTACTAACACCGTGAGCAACTTTTTAAATGGCACCTTATAAAGTCGACAGATTGGCAAATTTGATTCCATATCATGGCTCCAAAATCAGCCTATTTGTTTCAAACGATTACTTTAAAGATTACAATAAATAATCTGCAAATACATAACTCGCAAGAATTGAAACTCCGTATACTTATTGCAACTGATGGAATTCTGTCATAATTTATTAGAAATGATTTGAGTTCGTTTCAAGACCTAACAGGAATGCAAAAAACGTAGTGCTGTGGACCGGCGCCCGGCGTCCCGGTTTTCGCAACTTCAGATTTAGTCGTGTTTAATCCGATCAGCCTTTTTCAATGTTTTGTAGGAGTTTCCACAAATTCAATTGTTTATATTTAAATAAAAAGTTAATTTATGAGTTAATTGTTTAATTTATTTATTTAAATGTTCAGTTGTTATAAATTAATTTCACTCTGTAAATTGGATAGCGTTCGCTAGTGTAGTTCTTGTCCTTTCTAGTAGTTTTCTTCGATGATTTGTGCGTTGCGTTGCACGCAGCTGTTGTTATATGTATACGACTGTTTAACCTTGTGAGGGCTAGTTCTGAGATAGACGAGCGCGTGAGTACTTGTTATTCAAATTTGTTTGCTGCCATTTTGTTAATACTTTTGATTTAGAGATTTGTTTCGTTTAAATTGAATTTATCTCGTCCATCAAGGAACTCGTTTAATAATAATTGTTATTATATTGTTGTGTACACAATTTAGATATAAGTGTAACGGAAACGGGTTTTCCTATCTGGGGACTTTCGGGGATGGCTAGCCCAAATTCAAATAAGACAACGCCAAATTCCGTCTCACAGATAACCCACACCTGCTCTTTTGACCGGCGAGCCACTGCTGGGAAACAAACTTTTTGTTCGGTAGCGAATGGTTTTAGTAATTTTAGCCAAAGATGTTTCCGAACTGTGTTTTCCTCCGTCAGTCGGAGCAGGGCCGTTAGTTAGCCTAAAGATTGTCGACTTACTCTTCTCGTCGGCTTACTCTTTACTAGACTGACTTCCTCTCGGGAATTCACTAAGGGTTCAAACTGATCTTCTTTTAGAATGACGAAATAAAAGAATGACTTATGTCTTTTAAAATTATATATTAAGTTTTTATATCATTATAAGCTACAAAATTAAATGGGATATCAAGTGAACAACAAAAAAAAAAAAGTAAACCAAAACACAATTATCTTAATGAATAATTTATCATACTAATTTACTGAGGGAGAGAGGGAGAGAGAGAGCGAACGAGTCACGATTTTTATGTATTTGCAATGGTTAGTCTTAAGCAGAATTTTTAAACATCTTACCGGCCGATGTGGGAAAAATAGTTCTTCACGTAATCCAAATTTTCCGGCACAAAACTTTGCACAACACACACAATCTTTTTAAGCCAAAGCAAACTAAAAGGGGGGTAATTTTCATGAATTTAATCACAAATCAAAACACCTTTCGAGGAAAGCTTGTGCTTCCTGTTCTCGAATTTTAAGCGTATTTTGATTGCAAAAACTAAGATGAGAAGTTTTATTTTTTAAAGATTTAGAGACACTCGACGAGGAAGAACGCGGGCTTATTCCTGAAGCTAGTTTGAAGGATCGCGAACTAATTAATTCGAACCCGCTATGTAAGGGTTTTTTATAAACTCTAGTCGTGACGTCATTTTGCACCGATAACTAGTTCGTCCTCTCTTCACAGAAGGGCGCAAGTATGACCGAAGGCGTTATTTTTCTGACTTTCAGACGACCTACTGATAGCATAACGTGGGAATTGGCGACCGGTGTCTTGTAATATACAATAAACAAGGTAGGAGATAACATTCATTGGACAAAGTAATAGATTAAAATACAAAGTATTACCATGTTATTTTAATTACGCGGGCCTTAAAACAAAGAACGCTTGTTGTCTGTGGTGAGGCAACGCTTGTTTTGCAGAAGCCACGGTACTTATCAACTACGCATTAAGAAAATGAATTTACATACTTGCAATATACAGGATGGAATTTCGAATTCTTACATAAGATCATTTATTATTTTTGTGCAGGAAGGTAGATATTAGTTGTAATTTTCTCATTATAATTTTAAAGAGTTAATTTTTGTTCGTTTTTTTATTTTGCTGATTTGTAATTATTTACTAATCACCTCGGGTTGGGTGAATTGAAGCTTTGTGCTTGTATGTAAGTTTTTCTTTTGTTAATTTACTTGATTTGTCCACGTTTATTTTAGTTTGTTTTAATTTTGAAACCACGTGGATTTGATTGATATAAAAAGGACTATCTTCCTGAATTAATTTGTTTTTTTGCTTTGATAGAGGATTTAGCATTGTCCGTTTGTAATTTAGAATCGAGCAGTTTTGATTTAGACCAGGACCCTTTGTCCACGGTTTTTTTTCTGCATAATTGTAATTAACAATTTTTTTTTTCTTTTTTTTATAATAAAATTATTGATTGTGAATTTACGTCATTCAAAATTCTGTTCTTTTATTGAAAATTACACTTTTTCAATTTTTGGGGTATTTAAGAAAGTCAGGTTTCTTTCACCCAATTTTTACTTGTCGTGGTTAAAGTCAAGTTTAATTCGCGAGGATAACTCTGAGTTTAATTGTTCTTTTGCGCCCTTTTAGATTTTTATCCGTTGAGCTAGCTAATTTGATTTTCGTTTTTAATATTCATTTTGCATTTTTCAAAATTCTTTTGTTACCTTCAGTACACAGCAGTAGTTATTTTGAAAATTTGCTTGGAAATAAAGCTTTTCCCTATTTTGTACTGTATACGTTAATATTAAGTAAATAGTGCCAGAAACTATAGTTTTGCGAGTATGAGTACGGTTTGTGGGCCGAGGCGGTAGCCGAGGCCGTGACAAAACTTAATTTTCAAATCAAAATAGAAAAGAAATTTTGACACTAGGGAGTTCACAGTACGAGTTGGCATACATGTTACATACCATAGTATTTTGACGTTTCCGAGATTAAATCTTTTTCTGTAATTTTCTTTAATCCAATTAAAGGTTGAACAGTAGCTTAATGATAATTTATTACACGTCTGTCATATGGAATCTAGTGTGGCCAACCTTTAGTGATATTTTTGTCTGCTTAGGCAAGAAAATGGTAGTTTTCTTGCCGCTTTGAAGTACTGCAAAATGAGTGTTTCTAGGCGGAGACGTAAAAAAATAATTAATAGTGAAATGTCAAATGTCAAATGACTGGTGTACCTGGTTGCCTACTCGCCAGTCACAAATGCATTGACATTTTTTTTAGAACTACACATCATCACTACTCTCAACCACTCATCAACTACACTACAAAAAAATTATGTGTATTGAAAAAAAAATCCGGTGTAAAAATAGATAGATTATTGTACATCATGTCATATTAAATTTAAAAATTAAAATTCCAGGTATTTTTGTAAACTAGGGCCAAGTATGAGTGTTTTCTCTGTTCTGGTTTTAATTCGTTTATCTTATCTAGATTTCGTAAGAGAAATGAAACAACTTTAGCGACATAAACTGGTGTTGAATCTAAGAAGATTTATAAATGGTAAAAAAAAAACGAAACATGTCTTATAAATTGCGGAAAGTTGACGTGTATAAAATCGAAGACGACGTTCGCCGTTCACTCATAATAAATTGACGGCAACAAACGATTGCCCCCGAACAGAACGCGCTCTTAAAAATTGCAAAACGGACATCAAAGGTTTCATTACGCGCCGGCAAATTACTTCGAAATCGAGTCCCTCTTATTGATATAAATATCGCATTTATATGTAATGGCGTGGGCAGGGAGAGCGAGAGAGAGAGAGAGAGGGAGAGGCAGAATCGTCCGCCATATAATATTTATAATCCCTTCCACTATTGAGAACCGCCGCGCCATTGCATGTAAATGAACGAACGCGACGTTACCTATGCATTTTATGAGACTATTTACAAGTGAATTCAGGGAAATTGCGATATAAATAAAATATGCGGGAGCGCGGAGAGAGGCTTCAATAAATAATACAAATATAATTCTGGAAAATTCAGTAGGTTCGCAATAGAAATAAGGGGTTGAGGAGGCATGTTTCGCCAACCAACCCCCGCCTCATCGAAAACGAACGAGACGGAAGGAAGAAGTAAGCCGCGTGAAGAGACAGAGGAGGAGCAGGACGAAGAGAGACGCTTTTGTATAAAATTCCCTTAAATTTTTAAAAGTAACGGTACACGAACTCAACCAAAGTTAAAGAATTAAATCGACGATGTAAACTCAATTGTATAGCAGCAGGGCTACGTTTCCTACGTTGGTAATTCTTTCTCGAAAGTTGTTGCATGTTTTTCCGTCCTTTTTTTCTTTTTCTTAAGAGATTTTTGTTTATTTTTGTAGAAAAAGTAAAATGTGACAGTTGTATAGCTGCTGGAAACGTTATACTGGATGTTCCAATCGAAAATTGAAAATTGCTCATAAACTATTTTTGCTTTTAAAGTTTATTATCAGTACACAGATAAAAAGGATTCTTTAAGTCAAAGCAATATTTCTTTTATTCAAATAATACCATTTTCAAATCAAAGGAATATGTATTAACTGAAGAAAATGGTTCTTTTAAATAGTGGCAAAGAAATTGTTTAGGTTTCATTTGAAATTTTGAATTTTAAATATTTCGCGCGTAACAGTTCGACGATGCGCAGTGCCGCGTTTTTAAACTAAGAATAAGAATAAGAATAAGTACAATTCAGAATATTCTAGAAGCGTGTTGTGTAACCATGTTACAAGTTACAAAATAAGGTGTAGTTTTGTTAGAGAAATGAAGTGTATAGAAAAGCAAGTGACAGTTTGTATCATTAAAGAGAATTCATAATCCACAAGGATTAACAGAAATATTGCTTTGATTTAAACAATCCTTTTTCTCTGTGTAGTGTTAGGGGGAATGTATTTTTACTTCATATATTTATTGAGGAAGTGGTACCGAATTGTAGGATATTTTGCATAGAGGGCCGCGTTGCAGCTATGTAAATAATGGTTCGATTTATCAAAACACTTGTGAAAACAACTGTGCGAGTACTTCTACCATAGACGCCACAGGAAAATCCGAGATGATCTAATTCCAATAAATTAAATTGGGCGAGGGCTTCACTTAATTTATCATTTATGTTGTAAGATTCCTTTATTGGCATTAACTATCACTATTACTTCTATATATTTTCTGTAAGTCCACTTAACCTTTTTGGGATTAAAATATCTTTGAAAACGGAGAACAATAGCTAAACATCAGCACTGCTAAGCGGCGATGATCAAAGTAATCTTTTAGTACTCTATTTTTTTTTGTCCATATACTCCGAAAATTGCTTTATAATATCGGTATCGGAGTTTCTATCAAATATATTTTTGTCTCTTTGCTGCAAATTCATCTGGAACCGAGTTAATATATTCTTCTTTTAGTGCAATACTTCCACCTCCAAAAAAATATTTTATACTGAAATTAACAATCTGGGAAATTTACATGTATAAAATTTAGCTAATTGATTAAAGGGGGATTTTGAATAATATCTTTGCATTCTGTTATTGAACATGGCTCATCCTTTAAATTAAATACTACCTACGTCTCTGACATAGGCAATATTTTTGCAATAATAAAAAAAAAACCTGCTTCTAATTATGTGCCCCCCCCCCATCTTGTTGTAACTGGGCGCAATTGGCAAACTGCCACATCTGGAAATTATATAATATTTCGACAGTAATATTTATAACGCAACAGCTTAAAGTGTCAGTGTTTTCGTCTGCAGATATCCAAATAAAGTTGTTCCAAATATTAGATTTTATACAAGCCATTACTTATATGGTGCTGAGGTAAATATATTTGGTAGAGCCTGGTTTCATGAGGAAAATGCCTATTGGTGTATTTATTTAAAGATTTATGCAAAACGGGATTTTGCAAGGAATGTTAACTGCAACAAATGCTTCACATAATTTTAAATAGAAGGTATCCTCATTGCCAGACTGTTTTTCTTGGTGCATTTTTGTCTGGACGTATTGTACCAATTATATAATATAGTGTATTGATTGTTATGATCCCATTGATCGGCCAAACCACACTAACGACCGAAATGAAATGAAATTATAATTTAAATTAGATTCTAATACTGCGACCTTATGGTTTCTCCTTATATATTTTCGATTTTAAAACCTTTCTCTCAAAATCGTTTTAACAATATATGTATATATATAAAAAAAGAGGTTTTGCAGCTTCTCTCCGTCCGTGTGCTTATTCTCATTTTCGCCATTTTAAAATGTTGTAATTGTCCCCTTTATTTCTTATAAAACCAGTTTTTATGTGTCTATAGTGTTTGTTAATTTTTTTTTATTTATACAACACGACTAAGAAATGCCAGAAACGTTTTTGACCTGTGATGTACTTCTGCTATCCTCTAGATCATTTTTTGTTCTTCTATTCTTATTTTGGGCAGTCTGCTTTGAACATAATAAACTAATTTAAACCTGATATGAAAGTAACGAATATTTTTGTGTTATTACCTACTGTTAATGCTAATCTTCAACATGAAAATATTTCACCTACCAACGACTAGTAATAAAAGAGTTTTTGACCTGGACAATTGTAAACATAGCATTATATAGCGAATGCAAGGATAGGTTCACTTTACTACCCCAGTGCAGGAAGGCGCATTTCTTTTCTTTCTCATTGCATTTCTTATTGTTAATTATTTCTTTCAGTTAACAGATATTTGTTTTAGTCAACACGCATTTCTATTCACACTTGCAGGCATTCGTCGGAAATCGACAGGTTTGTGCCGGTTTGATATTCTTTGAAATGATTGCCTCGTTACATGGATACCACATGTGTGAATATACTGCCGTGAAATGCATGTTTAGTAGAAAAGAAATTTTGCTTTAACTGTGACTGGCCTGTGACTTGACTGTTCGTTGATCGATAGTGTAGACCTTTACTGCTTTCATTTGAAGTATTCAATGTTCTAAATTTCTTACTATTAAAAATATAGAAGGTTCCAAATATTAATGTTGAGATATACAGTCGCATAGAAGAGTTATTTGCAATTTATTTTTTTAGCAATATGTAGTAAAACAAAGTAATGAAAACCTAAATATTTAGAAACTATTAAAAAAACAATAGAAGAATAAAAATAAATCAAAGTTATCCAAAATTTTAATTCAAATGTTTTATTAATTCGATTATGAAACATTTGTCCATAACTGTAAGTATTTTGTTATGCGAAGTTCCAATAAAGAATATATTTATACATGTAGGTGGCGAATATCAGATAAACAGAAATGCTTTCCTTTATGGTTTTTGCGGCAAACTTTTTTCGCCTTAAACTGAACGAATACCATTATTTGAAAACTAATGAATCAAGGTCGCCGCCACAACATTCATAAACAATTTACCAAATGAATAGTGGACATAAAATACCAATTCATCAACACCAGAGTGAACATTACGTATGTGGACTGCTCTTTGACTGGCATGAATAGAACTACCTCCATCAGTAAACACAGTTGTATGTATAGTTCAACCTAAGAATATATAACCAAAATCGCGATTCAGATTGTTAACCTTTTTGCAGGAAGAGCTGTACTTCTCCTATCCTCCAGATCATTTTGTGTTCTTCTATTCTTATTTTGGCAGTCTACTTTAAACACAATAATTTAATTTAAAGCTGATATGAGAGTAACGCATATTTTTATGTTATTACCTACTCTTACTGCTAATCTTCAACATGAAAATATTTTACCTGCCAACGGTTAGTAATAAAAGAGTTTTTGGCTTGGATGATTGTAAACATAGCATTACCTATCAGCCGATGCAAGGGTAGGTTCACTTTACTGCCCCAGTGCGGTAAAGCACATTTCATTTTTTTTTTTCATTGCGTAGTTATATGCATTCTACTGTTTAATTTAGTAAAAGAAAACACATCTATCGGTGCTCTAATTGTTTAAATTTTGTTGGTTTAATTATTATTTAATTAATAAATTGTTTTAATTCTTATTGACCACCAAAAATCACCATCAAAAAGTTCAGGTTGGTATAGACGTAAGCCTGAGTTGAATGGTTAAAAATCAGTGGTACCAATTTACATTTACCGTCTCTTACATTGGCGTATTTTTGTTTTAAATAACATTTTCTAAACATTTTTCTCGACCAACAATAATCTGTAATACAAATATCGAGCGTCACACTCTAAAAAATGATGGTAAATTTACTTCTCTGGTGTATGAAAAAACACATCAAATATAAGGTAAAATTACACAAAAAAGAGTGTAAAGCGCAGATTACTATACACTAGGTGTAACTTTGCTTGGTAAATCGATTTTGATGGAAATACTTCAATAAATGAGGTAATTTTCTCCCACTTGAGGAAATTTGTTTAGTGGTAAAGAAAAAATAGGAGGCAACTGGGCTACCTCCTACTTCTGGGGTAAATTTACATCTAATAGTTTTTTGCACATGCTTGCGGAATATTACATGCGCATAGTAAAATTTCTTGAAGGTGTGTTCCCTCGTAAACGTACACCTCTAAAGTAATATTTACCAGACCTTCAAGGAATATTCCACAAGCATGTGAAAAATCCCCTATAGGGGTGAATTTATCCCAAAAATAGGAGGTGACCCAGTTGCTCTCTATTTTTGGAGTAATTTTACCACATTTTTTTTTAGGGTGTAGGTCATTCACAGCGCACGAACACATCAGTTCTCGCGCTGTAAAAAACACCTAACCTACTCTAGTGTAAATGACTATTGTTACACGAATCCGAACCAATATAATAGTTAGAAGGTATATTATGTACAGACATTATGAAATATTTTATAAAATCAAACAAAAACAAATTTAGAAAATACGAAAAATGATTATTCTTTCAAAATAACAGAAACATTTGTCTCAACAATGATGGTTTATGAGGATTAAAAATAGCACGCGTCTTTTAAAACCAAGATACATTATCAACATTCCCACCGATTATTTTTATATTCGCAATAGCATAAAATATACAAATTTCAGTTTACGTATTGTGTTATAATACAACGGAAAATTGTACAAAAGAATAAATTAACATATTCCGTTTAGAATAATTGTAAGGCATTCATATACGTGTATTAAATTTCCCACTCTACAAGGCACGTTCCATAAATAACGATTAAAAGCAGATATAAACGTAAAACTGGCAACATTAAATATCACGAACCAGAGTAGATCTTCCAAACACAAAACAATAACGACATAAAAGGCATATATATTATCGCGATTGTACTTTATAAGTGTATAAAAGTATTGTGCATGATAGTGCGTATGTATATGTAAGAGAAATCGCCGCGTAATACAAAAGAAAGTACCGTTAATATCTGTTAATTATTCCGCGCAAAAATATCTAGGTAGTAAGTTCGGTTTTTTTTTTAGGAGATTAACATCTCCGCATTTAAAGCGAACAAAAAAGAAAGAATTCCGTTCGCGAACTGGCTGATAGTTAAGATAGATTACTCATTACTAAGAACAATATAAGGAAGGGAACAATGGAAAATATAACAGTGAGAAAAAATGCTAAGCGATCCTCCGGTTCCAGTATAAAGTATTATAAAGTGTTTAACTGCTGTATCATTTCTGAATGACTGATCGCTGGAACGAGTCGACGGACTGTTGTGTTGTCCATCTTCCGTTTATTTGCGTGAAGATACTGAGGAGAAAATTCCTTTTCATCCGCACTGTTTACACACGCATAAAACAATGGTATATACGTGGATGGATATTTGTAATAGCACCGTTTACCATGTTTATTTAACTGCTGCTGTATTCATTAAAATATATAATAGGAAATTAATTGCCGCAGTATTTTCCCTTGTGTTATTTATTAAAAGTACGGCAAGAACAATGGGTGCTTTACTTTATTGAAATGAATGAATGTAATTTTGGTTTTTATTATATACCCTTGTGAGGTGCCAGTGCAAAGAGATACGTTTCAGATTTTATATTTAAGACTGAACAATATCAGATTATTAATTGTTTTTATTAAAATTACAAATGGTGTTTTTGCGTTAGGATTTTTCTTGTAATTACATGGGCCAATAGCCAAAATGTATCTAAAATAAAATCGTCTAAATTTTTGGTAAACGAAAACCGAAAATCAACTTATTTTTTTAATGTTAGTTCAAGTTTTATAGATACGTGAAGTCATGTGTTCCTATATATTAACACTGTAACTGCCTTGTACCGAATAGTCCCTGTATACAAACAAATGATACTATCGGGAATATTATGGAATTGAATAGAAATTTCTCGAGTCTTTTCGAATATTCTCTGAAAATCTAGAAGTCGTATTTGGGTATATAAGCAGCTACAAAAAGGACATGTTAGTCAATCGAAATTAGTGAGTCGAATCGAATACCTAGTTGACATTGTAAGATGTCTCGAAAATGTGTAAAAAGATCACTTTTATTTTGTTTACGGTGAGGTGACTTTTGAGTCTATTGCTCTATTGATAAAATAGGAACATCAGCCTATATTTCGGCTGCAAAACAGAGGATCAAAGCAAACAATGAGTGCCATACATATATTTGCTGTAATAAATACATGCGCTTCAAGTCTGAGAAACTGGTTAAATCATAAAAAAAACGTTTTATGCGGTTTGCCTGTCCTCAATGGTTCTAGAATGAGCTTACAATCATCTTGATTTCACACCAAGCTTGTCATACCGACAACCGTACGAAATAACTCAATCAGAATTAAACGATTCTGTGAGAGATCTAGAACTTCCAAAATGTAAACCAGAGTTGCTAGGATCAAGACGGCAGCAGCATTAGAATTTATTAGAAGACGACTTTAAAGCTTCTTTTCTTGACCATGTATATATATTTTAATTTCTTCTTTTTCTTGGTTTTTGGGTCGTAAATATGGAAATTAAGATTAATAACAGCGTTTCGTTTTATTTTCAAAGCTTTTCAATAGTGAAAATTATAAATAAATTTTTGTTTAATAAATGACAAATTGTTTTGTTTACTAGGATTTTGAATATATCATTATGGTTGATTTAAAGACTGCGTTTTAATATAGTATGCTTTGATTATTTGTTGTTGAATTTTGCAACTAAATAGATCTTTAAAAATATACTGTATTCAGCTATAAAATTAAGTTATATAATTGTGTGTCTGTTTTATCATTAACTGCCGTTTTATGTTTATAAATTTGAACTATTTCAAGCATATTACGTGTTTTTAAATTTTGTTCTTTGTTTAAAATTGTTATATTGTTAAAATCCAAGGTGTAATTTTTAGTTATTTCATGTTTTTTTTTAAGGCTGTAAGATTTTTATTATATTTATGTCCTTTCATTCCATTTTCCAAATATTGCATGGTTTCACCAACATATACACCATTATAATTTTGACAGTCTATTTTATAAACTATGTGTGATTTTATTTTTTTCAATTTTTGATTTTGATTTTGTATAGATTTGGTTTTGTAGTTTGTTTGTGTTTTCATAGACAATTTTGTAATTGTATGTGTGAAAATTTGATTTATTTTTTCGGATGAATGTTTAACATAAGAGATTTTTATAAATTTTGTAATCGTTTGACTATTATTTATATTCTTTGTTGATTTATTATAAAAAGAAAAATTCTTTGTTTGAATATTTTATTTATAAAAAGAATTTGGATCATTATTTTCTTCACATTAACCAGTCCAAAATATAGAACAGAAATTTTAAACACAGTAAAAATCAATTTACAAAAAAATAACTATCCCTTAACGTTAATTCAAAAAACCATAAAAAACAAAATACATCAATATTATAACACCAGACAAGTCAATAACACAAAAAACATTAACCCAAATACCTTCAAATATCTTAGCATTCCATACGTTCCTCAATTGTCCGAAAAACTTAATAAAATACTTTACCCACATAATATAAAACTTGCACATAAAAACCACAATAATTTGAAATTTGTTTTCTCAAAATTAAAAGACAGTATTCCATTACAAAACCAAAGTCACGTAGTTTATAAAATCCCCTGTAACAATTGCAATGGTGTGTACATAGGACAAACATCACAACAACTTCATAATAGAATTAAAGGTCATAAATATTAGAATAATCTCACTGCTCTAAAAAAACATACAATTAACATAGGTCATACATTCAATTTCAATAATACAAGTATTTTAAATAAGGAAAAAAAATATAAAGCGCGATGCATTTTAGAAATGATCCAAATAAACAAACATAAAAACGCAGTAAACGATAAAACAGAAATAGAAAGTTTATCAAAAATTTATGCACCAATCATTTAAACATACTTTTCGCCGTTAATATATGTAGGTAAGGAGATAAATAAACAACAATTTTTAGTATAACAATTTAAAAAACAGCCCATCGCTGAGCTCGCCTTTCGCGTTATTTTAAATGTAATCTTCGGCAGTTTGAATTTAAAATGTTAAGTTAACAGTACTTTGTAAATTGACTACGTTTCCAGCAATTTAAAAAAAAAATGTAATTTTTAAATAAGCTTTTAAAATGTTGTTGTGCATGTCCCTGAATGTAAGTAAAAAAAAAAAAACTCACACATAATTTTATAAGTAATGACAATATTGATTATTAATTTTAGATATAAAAAAAAAGTTAAATTATATTATACATTTTTCTGAAGAAGACAACAGTAATAAAGTTTGTCGAAACGTAAAAATGAAGAGTTTAATTGTTTAAAAAATTTAATTCATCATATAGAAACCAGCCGCTACCCTCACGAAAAAAAGAAAAGACCATAAATTTTGTTATAGAATACTTTTTGCTTTATTAATAGTATTGTGACGTGGTGAACCTGATACATAGAGGTTTAGATAATGGAAAGTGTATTGCAGTTTCGATGTATGACCTCAGCAAGGCTTTTGAGTGTGTGGATGTTGATACTATTTGTGAGAAAATGTTTTCTATGGGGTTTAGAGGTATTTTCTACAAGTTAATTAAATCTTATATGTTAAACCGAAAAACATTTGTAAGAACAAAAGATTGATGATCGGATATGTTCGACGTGGATCTAGGTGGCTAGGGGATCTGTGCCGGACCCTTTAATTTTCTGCTTGTACGTGAATGATTTGCCATCAAGTTTGGAAACGTATTATATGTAGACGACGCAACCATCGTAGTCGAAGCTGAAAGTTCCGATGAGCTGGAACGAAAATTGTATTGCCACACATTGAGAATTTATTCAATGGTGTACAACAAACAAACTAAAAGTGAATTTAACAAAATCTCAATGCATCGATGAATCATCAATGAAAGTTGGGCAGTGTTGTTACGGGGTGCCGGCTAATAGCAACCCCAGTCGTAGGTTCGGGTTCGTTGGATCGAAATGATTATACCGATTATTATCCCAATATTACCATGTATTTAATGGTTGGTTAATTGTTACAAAAATACAAAAGATTTACATTACGGTATCAGTTGATTAAGGCAAAATACAAGAGTTATACAATAATGCAAAGAGTGTACCTTAATTGCGGATAGCCGGTAGGTGAGGTGAAGCGGGTGGCTTCGGTGCAGGCCCGTGAACTCCGCTAGTAGAGTTGCGATGGGGAAATCGTGGACAGTCTCGCCTTAAATAAGTAGGCCCTTTAAAGGCCACAACCAGATATTACTAATAGGAAGCTTTAGACAAAAGAAAAATTACGCTCACCAACGACCTAAGATGAAGACATGACGCCATGTCGAACGAACGTGTTTAAATAAAAACCTTTTCAGATAACGAAACTCGCTGTCGCAGAACACACACTCCTGGCAGTTCAGGGGTAACATAAACAAACGATTTCTAAGTGACTCGCATGAAAGAACCCATTAATGCGGAATTAACAAGGAATTCATGGAGATCACACGAACATGTATCTTCTGTTGAGATAGTCGGCGTCGTCTACGCTCATGCGAAAGGATGTCGGAAATACGTAATCCCTAATAGGTCAAATGAACATTGAAAATCACAAGAATATGCGGAATATTCTGGTAAAATGAAATACTATAAGAGTTACTTTTAGGTGAGAAGAAAAATGCTATTAATCAAAATTACTAACAAAATGAAGTTCGTGTGAATGACGTTCACAATACTAGATGGCGACACAAGGGTTAAAATTCAATTCAATTAAAAAAAGAAGACCATAAAGTAAGAAAACTGATACGCGCACTTGGCGGCAATAGTGTATACTGGATTCTACTTCAAATAAGAAATGTTGCTGACCAGAAAGCACTGCTAAACATCTATTACGCGCTAGGATACTCTGTAACAAACTATAATATTGTTATGTGAGGGAATGCCACAGGGTGGGAAAGAGTGTTTGTTCTGCAAAAAAGAATATTAAGGTTAATTTTGGGATTAAAGCATAGAGATACCTGGACGTCCATTTTTGCCACCAACAAAATTTTTATATTTCCCTGCTTATACAACATATATTTATAGATGTATTTTGTACATTATAAGTTATGAGAAACTAATACGCAATTCTGACATTCATAATCATAACACTAGGAACGGACTCTATTAAGAACTGATCAACATAAATTATCTTTGTTTAAGCACAATCCATCTTATGTTGGAAAACATGTGTACAACCTTTTGCCAAATAACATTATAAATTGTTCGCATTCTAAACAATTCAATTGCATGCGTAAATAATATTTACTTAAATCAGGTTTTCACTCAGTTCAGGAGTTCATACAGTGTAATTAAAGTAAAATGCTAGCTTAGTCTTAGTATGTAGTCTGATATTTGTCTTTCATTGAATTTTGACGTGTCCTATATCTAATTTAATCTTATCCAATTAAATCAATACCTGTATAGACTATACATGTCTAGTAAGCTATATTTCGTTCACACTGATCCAATTTTGGTTTATCATCTTGTTAAGATTATTATTAATAAAACGCGCATGCTCAGATAAGTGAAAAACCTTAGACATTAAGTTTTGACAGTTGGTATAGAGTGTGCATACAAAGATGACGCTAACAAGACGCGTTCTGTGTAGAGTAATAATAAAGGCATAAAAACAAACAAAAATACAGTCCACATTTTATTAAAAATCAACAATCTTTTTAGATTACCTACAAATCGTAGTATTCAAACTCTTTGAAGGTTCGTGAGTCGCCCACTTCTAGACATAATCCTAATAGTTCCGTGCTTCAACGGTGATCCTCATTGCATTTTTAACATTAAAGTCTGTGTCTTATCTACCCTCTTTTTCTGTGCGTTGCCATTTCTCTTCTATCTCTTCAATTGTTACGCTTTTCGTATTATAATTCGCGGCGCTACTTTAGCAAAATTGTCGCCGGCACCCTGCACCTCCATTACCGACCGTCTAGAGAGCAAACATCCATTACAAACGGCCCGCATGAATTATTAGCCGCCCAATCGAAACTCCGATTCGGCCGGCCGTCGCTGAACTCCGTAAACGATGATCGCGGAATTATTTAGCGCCTCGTTTCGCATTATGCATGCGTCGCGCTATTGTTTTACATTAACCGTAATAGAACGTGCAGCGCATAAACCGCGCGCGGTGCAGCAAACGGAGTTGGATATTGACGGCGGTGCAGCCGATGGGACAAAGAAGGAGGAGGTATATGACGAACGCTTACTCACGTGTTCGGATGCATTATTGAATGCAGCTATTCATCTATTCAAGTGGCGTCGATGATTTGTTCGTCTTTCTGTATGTGTCGTATCTATGTAAATCTGCGCAAGTTCTGTGCATCTATGGACATATTGTTACGGGGTTCGCTCGCCCTCAAGCGTAAGGTCTTGGATCGAAATAATTTGGTTCGACACACAAATTTTTGGATGACACTGTATATTTGACAAAACAAATAAAAAACATTCAAGAAAAAAAAAAAATAAATACAATGAATTACAATAAACAACTCTTAACATGGGCTACGATAATACGATAATTTGCGTACTTAAATACTAAATTAAACTATTAATTATGATCTAATTTCGAAATATAGAGATTAAGTTTAAATATCTAGATTACTAATATTGGCCGGGAGGTTTTGTATTGTGTGATAGGATTTTAGAAAAGAAAAATGAATAAAACAAAATAATGAAATATTAAATTTTGGTGCAAAGGAAAGAGAATAATAAAATTAAAAATTAAATTCGACTTAGCTGGTAGATGTCTGAGTGGTTTGAGCGGGTTACGCTGATGTCAAGGCGTGGTCCCCTTTCGGAGACAACGATTTGGATTTGGTCTCCCAAATTACGGTACTTCGTTCACCCTCTTGGTTTCACTCAACGCCAAAATAAAGTGGTAGTAGTAGTAGTAGATAATCGATAATAAATAGTAGGTCCTAAGATAGGATCGGATATTTATTATATTATATATATATTATGCCTTTATTATTACTAAACTGATAAAATTAACAACAAAAGTCCGCTTACCAGTGACCTAAGATGACGCCATTAACAAAATTAAATGCCGGCTCGACGCTGCTGTTTCAAAACCCTGTTCAGGAATATCGATGCAAAGGATACAACTCTCCTGGCAGTCCCAGGTAAAACGAAATAAAAATGCACTCGATACTAGAAGTTTCTCGCGTGACAAAATCCCACAATGTGGGCATATAAATTTATTTGCACGGAGCAACTTGAACACCGCGTCTAAGATGGTGTGTCGCCTGTGCGTCTCCCTGCCTTAAGTAAGAGGGCGGAAGTCGGAAAATACTACGTGAATCAAAAGTCACTGACAAACTCAAAAATGCGAAGTAATTTACACAAAAGAAACGGTTTTAATGAATGAAACTTAAACTAATAATTGAAGAATGTAAAGCAAATTTGATTGACAATGAATTACTAATTAATTTGGAACTAAATAACGAAAATGAGACATTAAAATTTTGCTATCGCGGCAAGATACGTTGTGACGACTAAGGAGTTCGAAACCTCACTGCTAGATGGCGTTGCAGGGTCTAATTCTTAAATTAAATTAAATAAAAATCTAAAAATGAAGCGATCGCAATCCAACGGCAACAATATGTAGCTGTTCATGTGTAGGAAACGTTTTCTACTTAGTCGTATATACATATTCTAAATTAGCATTATTATTATTAAAAGTGCTGCAAAGGAACTCCAATTTTGTTTATTTTCGTTTAATTGCGAGTTATTGTGAGTAATATACAGGCTGCTCAAAGTTATCGGCGCACTATTGCTAACTTTGTTAATATTGTAGCTACGATGTTGGTTAAATGATCAAAGATGTAGGGTTTCTTACGTTATTTACAATCATATAATCAGGAAAAAAAAACAGTGTAAAATTGCGTTTATGAGATATAGTAGATAACTTTGTTTTTTTTTTAATGGACCACCCTGTATATTTTGTCACCAATTGATAGAAAATCAGTTTCTGTATGCAATATTGTTACAATACTCAATGGCTCATAAAATTCTTTTAAACAAACTTTAGAATTATGAAGTTAGAGGCACTCCATTCATTCATTCATTCATTCATTCATTCATGAAGTTAGGGTGGGCACCTAAAGTCCAGGCATTTGAGCTAGGTGCTCATTGTACCATCCCTATTAATTCTCTTATTTCCACTCGAGCAGCGTGGTGTTCTCTATAAACCCCAGTATCTTACCCAGTGAAAACTTGAGAACCTTCCAGGGCTCCAATAGATCTCTCCCGAAATATTTTTATTGCCTGAGTACCTTCAATTCCTCACATGTGCAGATTACATGTAAACTCGTTTTCTCCTGTAGTTCGCATCTTCGCATCTCTCACCTAAAATCACTCATTCCAACTGTACTCCTTTCACTTTGTTATCAACTACTGAAGAAGAATTAATCATGTCAAAGTTTCCACAGAAGTATATCGCTGGGCATGATCAAATACCTAGTTTTCTCCTTTATGATGCTCGTTACGTGCTTGCGAAACCCTTGACGTATATCATTAATTTGGCAATTGGTACTTCTACCTTTCCTACGCGATGGACACGTGCTAGAATTAGTCCTGTTTTCAAGAAAGATGACAAAACTCGCATTAGTAACTATAGACCAATTTCTATCTTGTCGAATTTTGCCAAGGTATTTGAGCATGTTATTTATTCTTGTTTGTATTACAATACACTCCAATATATTTCACCGCAACAGCATGGGTTCATTAAAGAGAGATCAACAGTCACTAACCTTGTTTCTAAATGCCAATATCTAAGTGAACAACTTGATCTTCAAGGTCAGGTTGATGTCATCTACACTGATCTTAGCAGAGCCTTTGATGTAATTGATCATGGAATTTTGCTCGACAAGCTGTCATTTGTCATTCTTTGGATTAAGTTCTTCTCTT
Organism: Protaetia brevitarsis; assembly: GCA_004143645.1. Taxonomy (NCBI): domain Eukaryota; kingdom Metazoa; phylum Arthropoda; class Insecta; order Coleoptera; family Scarabaeidae; genus Protaetia; species Protaetia brevitarsis. The sequence goes on along the minus strand of RXPK01000027.1, from coordinate 32,520 downwards.
TTGCAACTTTTATATTCTTACTTATCTAACAGAATTCACTACGTTTTTTACAATGGTTATAAATCATTTTCTTCTGGAGTTCCACAGGGATCGTATTTGGATCCACTTTTATTTGTACTGTTCATAAACGATTTATTGATGTCTCTGTCCTGTCCAGTACTTGCTTATGCAGACGACGTAAAAATTTATGCTCCCATTAGAACTCTAAATGATGTGGCTCACCTCCAACATAATTTAGACCCTATTTTCACCTGGTGCTTTGCACATAAATTAAGAATGAATGTCAGTAAATGTTTATTTATGACCTACACGAGGAAAATTAATTACATCAACTCGATGTACTCAATACGTGATACTTATCTCAAGAAAGCAGACACGGTTAGAGATCTGGAGGTTTTATTTGATTCCTGATTAAGCTTTGCTGAACATATTGCTGAGTTGTGCGTTGCTGCTTCAAAATCTTTAGGTTTTATCTTACGCTCATGCAAGTTTTTCAATGATGTGTCCCTTCTTAAAACTTTATACTTTAGCTTTGTTGTGAGTAAATTAGAATACGCATCTATGGTTTGGTCTCCACATTACATTCACCTGCAACTGAGTATTGAAAAAGTCCAACGCCGTTTCTTAAAGTATCTATCCTTCAAAATGGATAGCCAGTATCCTGCTAGAGGTATTGACTACGAATCCCTATTGGAAAGGCATAGTGTGCGATCGTTGGAACACCGTCGGGATGTTGCTGGAGCAAAATTCGTCTTAAAGATTGTTCGTCGTTGTATTGACTCTCCTGATTTACTTTCCTCTATTGATTTCCTTGTGCCTTGTTTATCCTCTCGCTCCTCATCTACCTTTTCATTACCTTTCCCTCGAACCAACTTATTACGAATGTCACCTTTAGTTACTATGTGCCGTATTTTTGTGTGTATTTTTTGATGCTATAGATAAACAAAGTTAGTTCTCTTTTTTTCTTATCTTTTGTGTATTATTTTTTTATTTTATACTTTTATGTATGTATGCACTTTAGTTTGTCCTGTAAAAGGCTTTGCCGTTGGACAATAACGATTCGCTTACCCGGCCTGTGTTGTATAGATACTTTTTCAGGGGACAGTGTCCGGTTACCAGCCCAGTAACGGCTTTAGCTTCTTTCTTACTGCGCCTGAGTAGATTATCAGAGAATCTCTCATCCCCATCCCCTATTAGCGCTTTGGTATGAAGTTGACTATCAGTCGACCTCCCTTTCTTTGTACTTTCTTTATCTAACCAGGTCCAGATCTCCTTTCTTGCGGAATCCTTAGTAATCCCACATAAGGGCTCTAGACCCATGAAGTGCCTTTTATAGCCCTTCTTGGCTAGTTCGTCGACTATTACATTGCGCTTTATGTCCTTATGTCTCGGCACCCAAATCAGAGACACCGTGTAGTCTCGTGCCAGTGTATTGAGGGATTGTTTGCAGTCTCTAACTAGTTTTTGACCTAGTTACGGTGTTCGAGACTGCCTTGATGACAGCCTGGCTGTCAGTCATTATATTAATTTTCCTCCCCATGTAGCCCCCGCTTGCAATAATTTCTGTACAGGTTGCAAGAGCGAATACCTCTGCCTGGAAGACCATTGTATACTTCCCCAGGGATATCCTTTGATTAGGGCTGGGCACACAAATACCGGCTGATGTTCCCTGGGTGGATTTGGATCCCTCCGTGAACCAGTTATCAATAGCAGTGATCTCACTACATGCCTGATCTCTGTTCGATATGGAGATTTTTACCTTTTCAGTGAAGATAATTTCGGGTGCCATGCTGTCCGTGGGCATTTGCAGCAATGACCCGTCCAGCATCGTATCCGTAGTATAAGTGTGCCCTCCCACGCCAAAGTTGGGATGCTACAGGTTGTTGGCTTTCAGTCTAAGGATCGCATTCATTGCCTCCGCTCTCACATAAAGCTCCAGCGGGAGGAGACCCACAATGATTTCCAAAGAAACGGTCCCTGTGTTGTTAATTGCACCAATGATTCCCAGCAATGCCTGTCCCTGTACAGCGGTTAGCAGCTTCACTGCGGAGACGCACGCCATATAACTGGTTCGTATGATATTTAACTGACCGTTACCAAATAGTGAAGCTTGACACCCCAGACGTTAATGTGTTTTCTGCGCCTATGAGATTTTAGCATTTCATTAGTGGCATTTTTTCAAATGCCTCCCATTCTGGGGTGAAAACTTTATATCTCTCCGAGATTCTGGAGCTGTTCTGCCGCCATAGCTCCATTATTTACAATTTTGGAAAAAGGTTTAAAGAATGACAAAATTAAGAACCAAATGTTGAAAACAAAAAAAAAACTACATCATGGAAACAATCAAAAGAAAAAGAAAATTACAAATAAAAATGACAGTGACTCTTTTCTCTCATTTATTTTCAATTCTTCCTCATGTTCGTACACTGTTGCTGTCTGCATTTTCCCCGTTCAAGTCGATAGTTCTATCACCTTTTGTTGCTCCCTCCAATTCTCGTGCTTGATTGATGTTTCCTTCATACATCCATGACATAGTAACTATACTCTATTCAATTCAACCATGTCCTAGTGTCTTACTCTGCTTTCGACTTTTTTTCCGTATGCTGTTGTACTGAGTAAACAGAAGGCAAGGAAGGAACTGATGATGTCACTCGTTATCTGTCGCATCGTCACTTTGGCGAGAAGATTGTTCTCTAAGTGGTGTGTGAAACAAACGAAAGAATAACGTAGACTAACATTGATAATAAAAAGCGAACTTATACAACATTATACACTAAAAATCAGTAGTGCCTACTACACTTTGATGATATTAAAGCCTGTCACTAACTATGAAGCCTTAAACACTGTTTACCATCATTCCTTCAATGTTAACAAGATTTTTTATTGAACAGAAGCGGGGGACCGTGCCGGTACTACATAGTATAATATGTTTTAAAAGCATTAGCCAAGTCTGAAGGTTCACTGATTAAGGTTACCATCAAAGAAAACTACAACTTCATTCCTCATCATTCTTCCAATACCCCCTTCAACCGGGGAAAAATAATGGGGGACGCTAAACGAGGTATATTTCATCATTTTACTAATATTTTTCTAACTGAAACTTTGCGTCACTTTCCTTTTAAGACTTCCATTTCTTCTTTTTTCTTTCTCTATTCATATGTTCTGACATATTTAAGCGCAACACGCTTAAAGTAAAAAGGTTATAATCCCGTCATGTAATTACGTAATTTAAAACGACTATCAGCTATTATAGCAGCATTTCTTTCAGGAGTAGCGCTCTATAAAGGTTGGCCAACCTTAAAAGAGGCAAAATCGGGGGCGGCCGCGAGTCGGAAAGCAACGCAAAGTGCTCTATAGCGGTGTACGATAGGCGCTCAGTGAACTCGACTCGAGCAAAAACCTAGCTTCGACGGTGGACTAACTAGACTAACTAACTAAAACATCGCGGATTACCCGTCGGGACGTCAAATGCACTTGTCGGCCGGCTAAGGTCGTCCCTCTCGTTATTAGATCATTCAGTTGGTGCGCTCGGTCGACGCTGGCGGCGTTGCGAACGCGCTAGAAAGAAGAGCCGAAAGAGGAGAATGGGACAAGAACAAAGGTTCACGGGTGTCTAAAGCGTCCCGGATTCCGTTGAAATCGAGGCCAGGCGTGTATTAGTCGCTTTGATCGAGTCCCCGTAGTGGGTAATTGCGGTCGAAGGGTATCAGATTGTTGTTTCGTTGGGATTCGATGTCTTTATCGGTGCGGATTCGGGGAATTAAAAGCTAAAAATCGGGAAATATTGGTTTGGTATTCATTTTATTTGCGTCATCTGTCAAATATGATGCTTGTTAAATTTTAAAAGAAAGCCCTTCAGATGTCAAATTCAAATTTTAGGTAGTATTTTAAATTTTTTAAAGTACGGCCTACATGACTCACTGCTCTTAATACTTGCGAGACACCGTATTATTCTTTTTTGCGCCAAGAATACATCGCTGCTAGCTGGAGACGCACTCCAAAGAGTGATGCCATATGATAATCTACTATGTACGTTGGCGCAATAAAATGATAATAAACTGTTAAAATCAACCACTTGCTTTAAATTTCTTATTTGATAACATAATGAGTTCATTTTCCTTTTTAGTTGATTACAATGTGAATTCTATGTTAATGTTGAATCAAAATTTATCCCTAAAAACTTTATTTCTTCCACACCCTCAATTTCTCTATTTTGGGCGAATACATGTATGTCTAGGTCTTTTTTGTTGTGTACATTATGAAAGATTACATATTTGGTTTTTTCAGCATTTAAATATAATTTATTATTGGAAAACCATGTTGTAACATTTTCCAATAATATGTTCGCTTTATTTTACTCTCAGTAATATTATCACCAGATAACACTGCACTGGTATCATCAGCATACATTAGGTTGTATGATATAGGCATATGCGTGCGTAACAGTAAATGAGTAATACTAGTGGCAGATTTCTTCTTGCTGAAACACTGAATGAGGGCGGCCAAATGGATACAGATTTCAGCGTTATTTATCACGGCATACTACTGAAAAAAACTTTCTCTCATTGGATTTAACAGTTCTCTTTTGTGGTTGATAGCCTCGTATCTAACCAACACAAAAGGATCACGTATACTACAACGGCTATAACTCATGCAACTTCGTATCCATCTCAGGAGGTCCTCAGGGATCTAATCTCGCTCCCTTACTATTAATATTATGCATCAACGACTTGATAACTAAGTTGGACTGTTCTGTTCTAGCGTATGTAGATGATCTGAAGATTTATAGCAACACCTCCCCAATGTATGATATCGTGTCTTTGCAGCGAATTTTGAATAAAACTGACGTATGGTGTGCTGAAAATAGGTTAAAGTTAAATGCTGTAGAATTTGTTGCTTCGTCTCGTACACGAGTATTTGAACTACTGGCACTCAGCCTATGAAATTGATGGCGTCCCACTGTTAAGAATGTCATCTACTAGAGATCTTGGGGTGACATTCGATGAAAAAAATTACCTTTTCTAATCTCGTCAACAGTACAACGCATGTGGACGATAAGTTACTGTTGGGTTTCATAATAAGAACCGCTCGCGCGGATAGCTTGTTTGTTGACATTTTTGAAGTGTAATTTTATAATTTTGGTTATATTAAAGTGAGCTTAATAATTTAATGAGTTGCACTGTAAATCTAAAACATCAATTTACGTTAACCTGGATAAATTAGTGTACTATCGTATATTTTCTTATATGTCCTTCTTAGAGTTTGTATCTGTTGGGAGTAAATATATTATTTTTATTATCCAAAGCATTTCTTTTTCATATTGTTGTATACTGAAGACCTGTAGATATCATACACCAATAATATAATAATATGTAGCAGCTGTAATCACATACAATCAAAAAGTCTTAATGCACAGGGGGTCTATCTGTAAGCATTAACGAGAAAAAAATATTTTATAAATGCCGTGGGCTAGAGCCGCACCTGTGCCCAACCTAAATGCTGTACCGAGTATACCCCCACATACCACTATCATTCAGCCACTACCGCTGTTAGTTTTGTGTGGATCGCCGCTTGGAGTGCAAGCCACTTCGAACATTTTATTTAAATTCTTCCCGTCTCGAAAAAACGATCCTTTTCAGGACCATCATGGTTTCATATAAAGAAAATCGAAGCTTGATGCATCGGCAAAAGCGCGGGAATGTATAGATTCATTTTCGCGCGATATCGTAGTAAAAAGGCGTGTTTGCAAATTTTCTGTATCTACATTTACTTCTGTGTAATTGGATTCAATTCATTTTGCGTTATATGATTAAATAAATCCAAAAGAAATAACTCAGATTCATGTGGTACCGTTTAATTAACAACTAACTCTCGATTCGACAAAGCAAAAGAAAAATATTTACGTTTTTTGTAACTACTGAAGTCGCATATCCGGTGAAACTTGAACGTATTATCAGGATATTAAAAATAATACTTTATAGGCTTACGTAGAATGCTCTTAACAAAAAAGGAATGTTTATTTTATAAAAAGAAGAAATTTAAAATGCCTCAGTTTTGCTATTTTTACAAGGGTCTTTATTTATTCAGAATGACGTTAAATGAACTTACGCCATACCATTAAGAATAATACTAAATGAGTGCAATGTATTTATACATAATACACGTTTAGCGGTGCTTAACATGACGTTTCCTTGCATCAGGCCCGGACTAAAGAATTTTGCTCTAAATTTTACTTTCTTTTATTCTTTAATGATGAAATCCGGTTTCGGTGGGTTTGTGCTTTATATGTCGTGTAGTTAACACCCAAGCAAAATTTACTTTTTTATTTGATACACCCTGTATATGCAACCAACAATCTGTATAAGAGTTTAAGTGCATTACCCTGTATATTTTGCAGCACCGTATTATGAAGGAATTTGTGATATGAAACAACTTTTATATTTAGATATTACCTGTAGTCCTTATCATCCCAGAATTATGTAGGAAAACTTGAAAAATAATCGATTTTCGAGGGGTTGTTTCACTTTTTAAAAGTCAATTTCTGTCGATAAAAAAATTCGCTTCTATATCAGAGCATATGAACATCATTTCAAAGTTCTATTTATCAATTCGGTAAATTTGAATTCAGCACCTGAAGGTGCATTGCTAAATATGACATCAAGGGTACCGCAAAGCTCAAGCTTGAGACCATTTTTCTTTCTAATTACATGTTATTGGAATTATAACTTTAAAATCCTAAATTTATTTGAAATTCTAGAGTTATTTAAAAATTTGCGATATACTTGCCAATCTGCAGTATAAAGGAGTGACATAGTGAATAATAACTACCGAAACATTAGGAGCTGCTCTGATACACTTCCATACAATCGTATATCCAATTTGCAACGCAACAGAACTATACACAGGTACGTTATTGCAATATAACATGAATACACGTCATCGTACGTAAGTATTATACGCCGGGCTGATATGGCGATGCTAAACCCAATAACCATTAACCGTAATCATTGTTTACGACACACAACATGATATTGATTAAAGTGTAACACACGTCAAACCGAACACCAGTTTCGCAGAACCGTCGCCATATTTAATTCAACTGGCCGGGAAGGCCGAGCCCCTTTATAATGTGCATGTAAATTTTTATTCTTTTAAAATTTAATTTACTTTCTTATTCTTCTATTATTCCTTAACGAATTTCTTCTATAGGAAATTATTCCGGCGGGATTTTTCTGTCTTCGTTCTTTCTTGCTGCGCGGATGTATCGTTCTCACCCGTTTTAGTGGTATTTTTATCCGGGGCATGAAAGTTCTCGGAATACGAAAACTTTTTAATTACGTTCTGTATCAGATTTATTCTGGGCAGTAATGCCAGCTACTTTCATGCAGGGCTCGCGAATTGCATGAAATTCAAATATGCGTAGGTACGTGAGTGTGGAATTGTACAAAGATATAACAAGGACTAGTACAGCAAGGCGTTAGTAATAGGCACATACAAGCTATCCGATCACTCTGTGCTACAACAGTTTATTAATTCGAAATTACAAAACTGTTGTAACGCGAAATGATGGGATATTTTTATGTCCCTATTGGAATTATGTTTAAATTGAGTAGGAAGGCAGTGAGCTCAAGAGCAACATAAAATAGCATTACAAAATGCTTCTGAAAGATATGTTGAAGATGTTAATTTCTATTGTATGTCGAAATCCATTGAATGCGGTTGGTGATTGTATGTATAAATAAATGTCCTTTCATTTGTAAAAATGTATTTATTATATTCTTTAAATAACATATTTCGGCAGGGCTCGCCATCTTCAGGTTTTTTTAAAGAAAAACGTCAATATCGAAAGTAACAAGGATAAAAAGTCAAAACTAACATTTGAGGTAAAACACAAACAAATTGCAATATAACAAGCGACAAATTAAAATTGTTAAAGATATGATGTGCCAGTCTACAGATATAGTCTCGATAATATAATAAATAATAATAATATAATAGATATTAACTGGAATTTCAAAAAGAAAAAAAACAAGTAATGTATGAAAAATTGTTTAAGTATCGTTTCACAGAATATCAAACGGAACATTTTGACAATTATTTTAATAATAATATTTATCAATTATAAGACACAATTGTGTATATAATAGATCAAAAAAAAAATAGCTAATTAATGAAGCCACCACCAAGATTACGAACAAAATGAAAGGAAAATAAAACAATAATCTTAATAATAAGATACAAAAAATATAACTGGCAATAAAGAAAATTGTAAATAGAAAAAGCAAAGGAAGATTATATTACTCTCCGAAATATTCAGCTACCGAATAAAAAAATACATTTTTCATGAACGAAACAGCATTTATTTATACACATTACAAACATTAACTTCTGGTTACTTGAGAATATTGACTTATCTAAGATTGTCATTAACAAATTACTCTGCTATAGATATTAACTGGAATTTCAAAAGAAAAAAACAAGCAATGTATGAAAAATTGTTTAAGTATCGTTTCACAGAATATCAAACGCAACATTTTGACAATTATTTTTTCAATTTCTTTATGAAAGCGCTTTTATATTATTTTTTATCATCTTTGTCCATAGTTTGTCTTAAATTTTCAAGAAATATCCAGAAAAACCATCTGCATCCATTAGTAGAAGTATTGACCTTAGATTCTGCTGCATCTTCTTTTTCTCTACCTTCAAAAGTAATTTTCTTTTTGCTTTTTGGTGTACTTTGATGCTACCTTCGAGTTTTCGATCTCTTGGAACTTTTCTTGCCTTTCTCGGCTTTTTTTGGACCTTTAGTTCGGCGATTATTTTTTGATCTCTTGCCTTTTCTGGCTCTTTTAGTATCCTCATTTTTCGATTTACTTCAGCTATGGGCAATAAACTTAACTTTCCCAGCTTTGGGGTCCTTCCATTATGCATTGAGCATTTGTAACCTTCAATGCATAATGAAAAAAAATTCTTAGATTCGAAAATTCGTAGTCCTTATTCATATAGATCTCCTTAGTGTCAACCTATTCCTCCAATTATCCGCATTTATGGCATTTACTGATATTCCACGATCACTATTTTACATTTATCTTCATCAGAAACTAGCCAATCTACTCTAGGATAAGTTGGAGCATGGTTGCGACGGTGGATTACCATTTGTCAGTTATTAGAACGACTGCACTGAGCTTTTTTCCAGTGCTGGTCCATTGCGGTGGACTTCAGACTACCTAAATTTGCACAAAACTCATTAAATAGTAATCCTTGTTTACTATTGAAAGGATGAGAAGCCGCAGAATGCAAGTACATTATTACACATAAATGAGGTTTGCGCAGATTTAGGTAGTCCAGATTGCTAAGTGGTATAAATTTCTCATGTTTGCTGTTCATTTGTATCTTTTTGGTTGTTACTCTTTTAAATGAAACGCCTTTGTTGTACCTTGTTCATAGCAGGAAACTCCTATTCGATAGTGTTAACTTGGGGCGAATGTGGTTCTAATAGTTACTCTTTCTTTGGTAATAACATACAGGTATTTGTGGAAAATTCATGTCTATTTAACAGTAGATGGACAGGCAAAACAGTTCTTAACACTTATAGCCCGAATGGCTTTACGGAAATCAATTCAAAATTCTGGCCTGAAATTTTTGTCCTTTATTTTATACTTTTGGAGATTTAATGGGTTTTCAACAAAAAAATTAGGATTTTGCAATGATCAGAACCTTAGATTCTGTGAATTTACATATTCAGAATGATAAAATCAAACCTCATCTGAGAAAACAAAACTGTGTTAATTAGATATACTAATCTCAACTATGGGGATTATTTTGGAACCATTGACAAAATTCCATTCGTCTTGGATGATCCACTGGAAGAAGCTCATGAAAACATTGCAGCTTGTAAGCATGATAGTGGAAGTTTTTCTTCAGAATGAGTTCAAATATGCCATAAGAGAAATTTGTTTTTTGGGCCTTTACTGAAATTGATTCATTAATAACATGCCGAATGGCCTCAATATTTTCAACTACAAGTTCAAAGGTTTTGTAAAAACCATCAAACATTAATTCAAGGTGTTCTCCACGAAAATCACTAATGCATTCTGGAGTTGAATATTGCCACTCGCGATTTACTTTCACACCTGTATGTACGGAGTAGCATTCGATAATTTGTGCTTTCTGCTCTGTGGCGAATACCGTATTTTCAATGTAGTGTAATTTAATAAAAGTTTTGAAAGATTTGACACCAACCCTCATATTGAATGCCAAGTAGTGTCATTTTATGTGAAAATGGCTAAAGTTCTAACCCAACATTGAATTTTTAATAGACTGCTCTAATTATGATTTTTTTCGATGACTCGTGTTTTAAGGTTTTGTTTTTGATCTTATCTAACTGTCTCGCAGACATAAGTAAGGTCTTTGCTGCAGTGGGTCTATCACTTACTTCTTACATATCACTGTAAACGATACGGTAGGATTTTTAATTATTTACAAAATAATGATAATAATAATAATATCAATGTATTTGCATTATATAAATACATGTATATTATGACCAGAATTGCCAAAAAGACTAAATCACTTTGGTAAGGTGCTCTTCCTTTAGCCTCAGCTCAAATTTTCATGGTTTTGTCCAGAAGTATAACATATGAATTGATACACGTCCAATTTATCCTTTCTTTCTTATTACTCAAGTTCTCTTCGTTGATATTAACACTTTACAACTTGAAGATTACTTTGAGATCTATACATATATATTTCCATTCCATTTTCTAAAATCCAGAGCAATTTGAACCAAAAATAAGATTCCTATCATTCAAAAAATACTTCTCATCAAATAAAAGCGAGATGGGGTGTTCCTTGAGGTCGTGTTCTTTAACCACTGCTGTTATATTTTATTTAGCACTATCAACTACGAAATTTTTTCATTAAGTCTTTCGACACTCGTCGATCACTCAAGCTTTTTGTTGTATCATCTTTAACATGGTATCACTCCGATCGATTGACCTCTGCAACTTCAAAAACGATCTCACCCGTTCTGTTCTTATAATATAAACGCCTATAATCACCATAATTTCGATGTCATAACAACCAGAGCGGCTAAAAGACGATCAAGGGAGAAGCGTTCCCATAGTTCTGGGCCATGGATGCCCAGACATAATGTTACTGTCAAACGTTATTAATGCCTCCGCTGAAGGGAAACCACTTATTCATGCGACCTTAGCATATTTTCCAATCCGGTTTGCCCGTCGGTAATTGATTACATCTTATTTATATTCAGGAATTAAAATATTATTAATATGGACGTGCTATTACGATGTTGACAAAATAATTAAAGTTAAGGCGAACGACGAAAGATGATCACGACTTATAATATAAGATGAGGAGATGTACACCAAGAGAAAACGAGCAAGAAAACGGTCTCGTAGAAGATACTCACTACACGATGTAATAATAACGAGAACATCATGGATATTTCTTGGAGAGAACTTAGATTAACATATAATTTTTTTTCCTACATCCGAGACCGCGGTAGAGAAGCAATGTTATAAAAGACGCCAAGAGATGACGGGTTTTAATATTTTCAACCATCATCTCAATACCCTACCCTTCTTCCTTAGAGTTTTTTCTTTTCATTTTCCTGTTTTTTAATTATGTTAAAGTTATACGGTATTTAGAAATTAACATACCTCGCCCCACGCTCTACCGCCTTGTCGTTGTATATATTGAAACGTTAACTTGTTTCTCTGCGGTCGTGATATTCTCTAAAATGTATAGCCGTAATCTCATTAAGAGTCCTGGATGATGCATTTATTGATATGCATACACGTTTATATACAACGTAGCAACGCGAGCGGCCAGGCAGTTACATGAGATTTAGTAATTAGATGAATTGGCCGTTTAGAATTTATTAACGTAGAAAGCTATGAATAATTTAGAACTTATCAAAAATTGTATCGGATTCATTTACCTCTACAGTCATGGTCAAAAAGATTTTGTATTACTATCCCAAATTGGTCATGTGATTATTTTATTTAATAAGGAATGAGTGACGGTATGCATTTGCATAAAAGTGGGCTCACTTGGTTGTTTTATTTCTCACAAATTCATTTCAAGTTTTCAAGAAATTCAGCAAGGGAATAATATTTTTGTCTGGTTTGTGTATAAACTTCAGTATTTATAGATTCTTTTCGTGCTGAGCATATTGAGATGATGTGAGGAAAGTTTGTATTTGTACGTAGTGCTGTGTACTGATTGTAATAAATGAACTTGGAAAATGAAATTTAAAATGAAAAAGGAAATTAAATAAGCTAGCTCAACGGATAAAATTTTTAAAAAGGGCGCAAAAGAACAATTAACCTCAGAGTTACCCTCGCGAATTAAAACTTGAATCTAATCACGAAAAGTAAATTGTGAGTGAATGAAATCAGACTTTCTTAATTACCCCAAAAATTGTAAAGGTTTAATAGTAAAAATAAAACAACAGAATTTTTAACCCAACGAAGATAATTAACAATCAAATTTTTTTTTTTAAGTGGGTTTCATTACAAAGGTGCAGAAAAAAACCGTGAACTGAAGGTTCTGGCCTAAATTAAAAACTGCACTTGATTCTAAATTGCAATAGGACAATGCTATTTCCTATACAAAGCAAAAGATTAGTTTGTTCAGGAAGATAATCCTAAATATACCAATATCAATCCACGTGCTTTCAAATTAAAACAAACTAAATTAAGTGTGGACAATTTCAAGAAAATTACAAAATTGAATAACTAAAAGCAAGAACAATGCTTTTACTCACCCAACCGATGAATGATGATTGAAAAATAAAAATGAATCAGCAAAATAGAAAAACGGAAAAATTAACTCTTTAAACTATAATGAGAGAATAACAACTAAAAATATCTTCCTGCACGAAAATAATAAATGATCTTATATCTATAATGTGCACACATCAATATATTAACAATTAGGACAAAAGGAATTCCTTGATGGACAAAATATTCACAGAAATCAAATCTCAAGAATTACAAAATGGCAGCAAAGATTTAAAAATACATCTACTCACGTTAAAGTCAACCAAGGAACTGCCTGACAAAATTCTACAACGCAGTCGTAGAAATCTAGTAGAAAACGCATTAAACAAAACTAGCAAATGCTAGACATCTAAATGAATGAAATTAATTTAAAAAAACTTAACACTTAATTAAATAAATCATACAATTAACTCTTAAACTAAATTTATACAAACTAAAACATTATTGTGAAAAATTCTCGGTAAATTGAAACAGCTGTATTTAGCAAATCAAAATATGCAACTTAAAATACACTCACGGGTAAACTAAACTACAGCATCTAGTATGCAGGACCATGCCCTCGGAACCGTCTTCATAGGCATATCTTAAAGGGTGGTGGGGTATCATTGTTTAAATCGGCTCCTTACTCCTTCCTTCTTTCCCTGCTAAGGATTAGGATTTGGGTTTTGGCTACTGCATTCCTGTAGTTATCTTTGGATAACTTTGGATCTCTTCCAGCTATCTTTGCGCCAATACGATACGAAAGCCCTTACCAAGTTCCACTTCATTGAGTCCTCCAACATGTCCTCGACGACTGTGTGTGTAATCACGTCAGGATCCACTTTGGCACTTGACAGTCAACTCCTATCTCTCCACAGACTATCGCGTTCAGTCCTGCACCGCGTATTCTAGGGTGTCCTCCATTCTGCAATGTCGACATGCGTCCTCTGTAGACAGATGAAATCTCTTGAGGTAGGAGCGAAAGTGCCCATGCCCGGAGAGTAACTAGGTCGGATGATAATCAGCCCTCCTGGCGTCGCATTTTACCATACCATGGGTAATCCACCCATGGGCTGTTGACTTGCACCTGATCCACATACTTGGACATCCGGTCTCTCATTACGATCTTTTTCCGTGTTTGACCTCTTGCTTAGTATGGAAAAACGTGAGCTGCTTCTCCGCCAAAAGATGAATGATGAATGATCCCCGCTTTTACAGCCGCAGTCATAGCGGCCACAGTCTTGCTACTTTAGTCGTCTAATCCTATTCCTTCTAAAAGATGCAAAATGTGGGAAGGCGCTATAGGTTAACTAAAACTCCCTTTTGGGTTTCATATGCTTTAAGGTGTAAGCCTTTGAGTCGCGCAGAATTGCGTAATTTGAGAGAAGATGGATGAGTGTTTCATACTGTTCCCCCACAATGATCCGAAAAGGATTTCTGGATTCTGCAAGGTATTCTGCAATTTTTTTTACAGAATACATTTTATTACATTAATATTTTCCTGGTTATTGGTTCCAAGAAAAAGTTTTTGCCCCGCAAGGAGTTTTGACTTCCTTAGTTTGTCTGCAACACCTACTTACAATACTTACGTACTCATAAAGATAATTTTTATGAAATTTCGAATTTCTGTTAAGGAATGTTTTTAGCCATATATATCTGATAATATATAAAAATTGTGGACTCAATATTTCTTGATGACTGTTTGCTTGCGCCAACGTCCAGTAACATTTTTCATTACTTTAAATCGTCCAAAGACATATAATTTGCCGGCCTAAGTCGCTTTTCGGCTCGGTCTCCGATAATGACAACACTCATAGTACCTCGCTTGGAGTATATACTATACGGTGATCTGAATATTTTTGGATTTATTCCAGATGGATCTACCATTCTCGCAGTAGAATTAATCACAATTTATATCGCCATTAAAGTGATCGCTCCTGAGAAATCTCCCAAAGCTATAATTTTTACTGACTCGATGAAGAGCACGACAGATGCGCAACTAATAAATGCTCTGTTATTTCAGTTTGGGAATTTAGAGAATTGCTGTATAACGTTTCCCATGACAATATTAATATTTCCCTATGTTGGATCCCAGGTCATGTGGGAATTTGGGCAATGAAAGGGCGGATCCTCTAGCCAGACTGAGAAGACATTGTAATTTCGCGCATATCAAATTGTATGTCTTTTAACCTTTCCCATGTCTTCAAAAAAAGACATGTACGTTGAGTGACAATTATGCTAGGACTATAAAGGGGCCAGAGTACATCGCATACAGGAATTCGTCAATTCTATTCCAGAATGACATGGGTATTGCGGCAGTTCATCATCACCTTCAATTGGATTAGATTAGGGCATTGTTTGGAATCACATTTTCATAGAATTAGACTTTTAAACTCACCACTTTGTAGTTGTGGATTGGAGGGCTTAATCAACACTTCAACCCAAACTTCGGCTGTCCTTTATTTAAAACTGCCTCAAACACACTTATTAAGGACGTCAATGAACCACTCGCCTTCGCTTACCATCAAGCGCATTCAGCTTCTTTTTGTACCTATTATTACATATTATATAAAAAATCAATTTAATGCATTTGATGCATGCGTATTTTCTATCGCCCAATTTTTATAGGCTTTACTTTAATTTTGCTTCTCCTGCAATTTTCATGCATGTTTCATTTAATCGAATATTTGTTGTATTTGCGTTAATGCTATTAAATCACCATTAAATAACGCTTGATTCTCCCCTTCTCATTCTCTCTGAATTTAATCGAACTTTACACATCTACAATCTATAGATGGTTTCAGAGAAGTTCCATAGCTCCCAGCGTGGAATACAACCCAATTCCTCCTCTTTTAGAAGAAGAAGAAGGGCTCAAAGAGTTTTTGCTTGCCTCACTTCCAATAGTTGGATTTTTTTTGTGCTGTATTTACTATACTATGTATACCGCTAAAAGGGTTTGGGCAGTAAGAATGGTCTGCAAAAATAGCGTTTTTTTGCAAGATTATCTGTTATCCGTTTCCTTCCAACTATGTGTGTTCCGGAACGCACAGAAGAGTTAAATTGTTTCTTTGGCTTAGCTCGTTTAATTTTCCTAAACACTCCCAGACCATTTTAAGATCAGCTTTGAAGCTGATTACGTATGAGCTCAAAGCTTTGATGGACATTATGACAACCCATTTTTAATAGCTTCAAACTTTCGAAATACTTGCTTTTAGACCCACATATATTCCCGTGCCAGTTTCCTTTGCCATTTTGAAGCCACCCGTATAATACTTGATGGCATTTCTATTCAGTTTCAAGATGGTGTCTTGATCCCACTCGCTCTTGTCATTGAGCTTTTTGGTAAATTCTTTCATTAAACCGAACTCTTTGGACATATCGTAGCGGGGCATGTGCCAAGCTTATCATCTTCATCAGATTGAGACCTATGTCCTCCTGTTCTATTATACATAATAATCCTTTTATTATTTAATTTTGAAAAATAGATTCGATATTTTCGATGTAATTTTTTATTTCGAAAAGCTAGTTTCACTACATTGATTATTTCAGTAAAACGACATCGGAATGACACAAAACCATCAAACAACCAATCAAATTAATTTGTATTATTTGAGCGACCATTTTTGTTTCCAAAATTTTAATACAACTATCCATTTTCCTTGCCATGTCTGTACCTACAAGTACGCACATCCATACCAGCAGATATCGAAACGTATAATGTTTAAACACTAACACATTAAGATTATTCCAGTTCGGAATCCACTCGTACCATGATGAATAGTTATTATAAATCACAGTCGTTCCACGGGAATGTATTTGTAATGATTTTATATGGTCTATAGATTATATTACTTGTTGTACAACCTCAGCGCGAGCTTTGGATTTTAATAAACAAGCCACACCTTTAAATGATAATAAATATAAGATTTTGCAATAAATACCTAGCATTTCACGACAGGAAAAGCATATTTGTATATGCATTCAGGTAAATAATTTTCTCGTAGGTAGTTTTTCTCTGGAAAAATAACGATTTGTAACTGGAATTAAAGATATATTTGCTTTAAAAATCTTCGGTTGCACTATAAATGTTATAATAAATTAGAGTAAAAAGATTTTACTACATTAGGCGCACGTTTCGATTTAATTTGCGCATGGTTATTTATATTCTTAACTAATTTCACATTATTCATTTTATGATTTTTTTCAATTATTATGTGGGGTTACACTAGATTTATCAAAATCCCTAAATTTAAGATGAGGTGCGTACTCCTTATAACGGATTTTGATTGATCTTGTAATTTGTCCAACATTATACTGGAACAAAATCTTTACATGATATTTTATGAATTCCTGATTTTTCCAAGCTATTTACTTGATCTTTCGGATTTCCTAAAATACTTTTAAGATTGTTTCTAGAAGTAGGAAGAATTTCTAAATTGAATTCAGAGAAAATATTTTGTAGGCCCTGTAATTGAGCACTTACTTGCATCAAGACACAACGTCGACGCATCTAATCTAAAGCCCTGATAAATACGCCAAAGTATTTCTAAGATGAGCTTCAAATTTATTGAAGGGTACAGGCCTGTTTATTCCGTGGACGGTGAAATTTCGAGAATATCCTGTTGTCACCAGATGATGGTGATGCCTCCTAGTTTCTTTCTACGCTTTCCAGGACTTGAAAATGTCTCGCTGGATTATTTTAATTCTTCTAGAATGTTTCGAATTTGGATTTCCGTGTCAATGCCCTCGGTAAGTGATTCTTGCTTTTTAAATGTTCACTTTATTTGTTATAGCAGTACTTTCGTTGGAATAATTTTCTCTTTTCAATTTCTGGTCACTTTTTTTGTGTGAAATCTTTTTATTTTGCGTGCAAATTTAATTTTCTGGGATTAATTTCAAACATATGCCCTTTTTCTTCTCTTACCCACGCATCTCTCTTTCAATTTTTTTCTAAACAAGCCTCTTTTTTTCAGGTCATGGCTTTCCAAAATCTTCGTATTACCCGAATATTACGACATTTGTCGGTCGTCAAAATTCATAAATCGCTCCGGCGTTGAATTTTCAAGGTATTTCTCGATATCAATAATTTTGACATTTAATGTAAATATTATTTCTCAAACAAATATTGGGTGTCTCTTTTACATTTTGTATGTGATTGAAAATCAATTAAAATCCACTGAATTGACAACTAATTACAGATTTCTTTTGAAGAGCTAAAATTTTCTTTTTTTGCCGATAGATGTCGATAGTTTTTAATTATTAAATTTTATTAATTTACATATGTATATTTATTTAATGAATATATTTTACAATAAAAATACTTGTTTTAATAAATTAAATGATTTATATTTTTGCTTTATTTTATTTATCCTTTTTGAAACAAGATTTTTCTGAAATGTAAATTATCTACTATCTGTAGATTCCTTGATATGGATCTCTTGTATTAATAATTGTGAAACAACTTGATGCTTTGAATTAAAATGTTTATGTGATTTTTAAATTAAAATAATAAATAAAGTTTTTGATTTCGCCTTATGTGCTGAAATCCTTTCGCCTCCTATTACTAGTGGTTGTAAGCCTTCTAGCGTTCTTTTTCTTTTGATCGTGACAGCCTGTGTTTTTTGAGCATTGAGTGATAGTCGCTCTTGTTTACACCATTTGTCAACCGTGTTTAGAGCGGTTTGCACACGCTCCACCAGAACCTTTGGAAACCGCCCTCTGACGACTATTGTGAGGTCGTCAGCATATCCCAGGTAATGGAATCCCTTTCCGGTCAGCTTCCGGATTAGGTCACTTACTAGGGTAGCCCACAGCAAGGGGGCAATGTCTCCTTAGAATAAGGAAATACGCTAAAATTTATATTTTTTGGACACCCTGTATAACTTTTTAAATTACCTTTCTATAGACTGTTTAATCACAGAAAAGGCCATTATAACCGATTTCTGAAATTCGATAAAATAAGCACAACATACGTCATTTCACGGTTATTGGAACACCCTGTATATAAATATCTATACCAATCGAAAGGGCTTACTAAACGGTATAAGTCCGCCATTGAAACTTTCTTCTATCTCTTACCGTTTAAAAGTTATTTAGAAAAAAAACAAATTTGGGCCAAATTATAAGGGTGAATTACACCCCCTAAAGTTGAAGTTCCGCAGCAACGGAAAGCGTTCTTGAGTAACACTCTATGGGGTCTACAAACTGACAAAGTTTCATCAAAATCTGCGATTTACAGTTCGCGAGGTTCCCTTGTTAGTCGGCTGATACATATAATTGCACAGATACAGAGATCAAAACTCCAGTATGGTCAGCAGCAATAATACAGCTGAATGATTGTTCAAGCTTACTTCAGAAATTCTACCATAGAGGGTTGCACTTTCTGCAGCAAATATTCTTGTTAAGAAAAGAGAGTAGAAAAGGCGATGCATAAATAGTACTATTTTTCCTATGTAGTTGCGTTTTTTTTTTACAATTCCTTCACTCAACGATAGCGTAATAAGAATACACCATCCGTGTCCGCCACAGCTAACACTAAAATATCTTAATTTAAGTCAGTAATCTCAGGATTCGCTCGTCATAGGAAATTACGATTGAACGAGGGCAAAACGAACCAGCAGATTCAACAACGGGGAAAAAAAAAAAATAGAAACCAGATCTACTGCAAAATAGCAGAACTACATACCAGCAGACCGAGAAAGAGAGATGCAGTTCGAGAGATAAGAATAACAGAACGACGGACGCAAAAAAAGAAAAGTATAATAATAACAAGGAGAATACGAAACGAAAGGAAAAATTATATAAAGAAACCCGAAAGCAAGAACAATGCATAATAAATTCTACTCTTAATGCGAGTGCGGGCGCCACCGCTCTACCATTGCGACTACTCGAGAGCCGGAAGCGAAAAATTCTAATTCGTTATTGTTATCAGCGTCCGTCGTCTCGGTTTGCCGAAAAATAAATTTAATATAAAGATTAAGCGAACGAAACTATTATTTTTGCATATAAATTACAAAAAGGGCGGGAGGTGGGGAGTAGGGGGGCAGCGGAACCCCGCCTGTGTTCGCCTGCACCATTTCTCAATTTAAATATTTCTGCCCGTATTAAATTAAAAACACAATTTACTTTGCAAACATTAAAACTTGAAATGAGAATATTAAAGAAAAATAGGGGACGCCGGCTCTCCCGGATCCGGGGAGGGAAGGGGGCAATGCATTGAAAGGGGAGGAAATTTCGTAGCGTCTAGATAGAGGGGCGGGGGAACAAAAGCTGGCGGAAAAGTTTCAAATAAAAATATTAAGTTAAAAATTTATTTTCAGTATAATGAAAAAAAAAAAAAAAGAAAGTAAGGAAAAACAAGGAAAAGAGAAACAAGAGAGAATTCGCACCCCTCTCCTGCTTCGGATCTCCTCGCTTCTCCCTCCTCCGTCTCACCGTCTTATTGATCCTCCCAGGAGGGCTTGTGCAAGTGCATTTAAGTAAATATCACGATGGAAACTTATACAATAATATTAGCGTCTCCCCCCTTTACCTTTCCTAACTGTCTCTCCCGCAACAAACTTTGCCGTTCGCTTTCGTATGGAGGAGAGGAGTTGAATTAGATTATTTTCCGTTCGTTTCACGATATTTTACCCGGGTACCGATGGGAATATGTTTTCATAAATATTCCGTTTCGTTTACGTATATACATACGGCACGCTACACATTTAATACTCGCTTGTATTAGTGCATTAGATTTGGTCTGATTTGGTTTATTTTTCATTCGATGTCTTTTTATTGATATGCTAAGAATCTTGTATATATCCTATTCATTAAGACTACTGGGAAAAACAAACAAAAAAAAATGACGAAAGAAATCCAGCTTGTATAGCATAAGTTTACTAATACGGCGAAAGGTGATAAAATAGATGCCTTTTCATACCCTTTGAGGAGGCTAAATAGAAAATGGAGAGTAGAATATAAAAAATATTTCATTGAGTGTATTATTTTTCGTCCCGATTTTGCATCCTTATTTTGCTATACTCACGCGCGAATAAAATGCGGCGGACCAATTTGTGGAATATTGTACAGAGTGAGTATACTATGTTAGTATATTGTCTAACTCTATACCTGAGCAAAGGAATATTGAATTAAAAATAGAGAAAACAGTTACATCAAATCCTAGCCTTATTGCAAATCACTTCGATCAATATTTCGCTAATACCCTGATAATACTCACTCATAAAAGTATAGGTGCCTCTGATGTTACCACCCATCAAATGGGTATTGACCAAAGCATTTTCTTAAAACCTTTCACTTTTGCTGAGCTCACTAACGAAATCCAGTATAACCTCAAAAACAGCTATTCAGCAGGGCTAGATGATGTACCACCGCATGTTCTAAAGGCAGTTTACGTTTCCATTGTCCCGGTGCTAATTCACCTAGTTGATAAATCTTTTGAAGTGGGCAAGTTTCCGGACTTATAAAAAAACACTAAATTAATACCGGTTTATAAAAAAGGTGATAAATTTTGTCCAGAAAATTACCGACCTATTGCTTCAACATCATCCTTTTCAAAAATATTTGAATATTGCTTCTTAAATAGACTAGATGAGTTTTTAACTAAAAATAATGTACTATGTAACTGTCAACATGGTTTCAGAAAAGGTTACTCAATGTCCACCGCTCTCATGTGTTTTTATAACTCTGTTATTACATCTTTGGAACTTGGGATCTTATCCTGCAGGCATGTTCTTAGATCTAAGTAAAGCCTTTGATTGTGTGAACCATGCTATTCTATTGCAAGATATTCAATTATGGAATTAGGGGTAATGCCTTTGAATGGATTAAGTCCTTTTTACAAGATAGAAAGCAATATGTGACTATCAATTTCAGAACTGAGAATACAATAAGATGTTATAATTCTTGCTACTTAACGTCTAATATTGGAGTACCCCGGGGTTCGATTTTAGGCCCAGTGCGGTTTTCCTTATTTATCAACGATCTGCCACAACAATTTTGTGATATATTGATTACATTATATGCTGATGATATTACTTTAATGACAACATAGAGTTGGAGAGCGTGTGTAACACTATGTTAGACACTGTTACCACATGGCTGAATAAAAACAAACTACTTGTAAATGAAAATAAGAGTACATATATAAGATTTCACCCTCATCAATATGATACTACTCCGGAATTTTATTTAAAATTGAAATTAAATAATAACGAATTTACTTCATCTAACAGCAGCAAATTACTGAGACTTTGGTTTGACGAGTTACTGAACTGGAAGATTCATTGCGGAAGGCTCTTGAATAATCTTAATTCATTGTGCTTTTTATTTCGTAATTTAAAACACACAATATCAGACCAGATGCTATTAGATATGTATCATGCCTATGTTTACAGCAGATTAAATTACGGTGTTATATTTTGGGGAAATTCCACCTTAGCATATGATCTGTTTGTATGCCAAAGAAATTTATCCGTTGTATTGCTGGATTAAAGCCAACGGAATCATGCCGATCGATTTTTATATCATATAAAGTGCTAACCTTACCGTGCATCTTCATTCATGCAATAGCATATTACATGCACAATAATTAAAACAGAGGTTCAGGCAAATTGCGATCTGCATAATTATAATACTAGGAATAAAAATGACTTAGTCACTCCTAAATCTAGATTGACGTTATTTCAACAGTCCCCTCCAGTATTGGGCGTAAAAATTTACAATAAGTTACCAAAATCTCTCAAGGAGCTTCATCCTCTGGTTTTTAAACGGCGGTTGCGTCAACTTTTAGTTTCTCATGGTTTTTATTCTTTACAAGAGTATTTAAACCATAACTTTAATTAAATGGGTGTTTTTAGGGTTCATACTATTAATATTATTTCCTTTAATTAATTAAAATGTTTTGTTTTTCATAATTTTTGTTTACTTTTTTGTTTGACATGTTTTTATACTTTGTAGTCTGCAGAAATAAATTCTTACTTACTTACTTACTTTATACGTGTGTGTGGATGGCTGGTGATGTGGTGATTGTGAAAATTTAAAAACAATATGGTTTATTCCACAAGGCAGCGTCGTTGCTCCGCTTTTATATATAATTTATGTGAATAATGCATACGTCACCGGCGGGGGTCATTACAATGATTGAAGTTCGTACGCTATAGTCCGAAATACGAAAATTTTACGAACTCATACGAAGAAATTAGATCATTGTAATAGCCCTTCTATCTGATATCAGTTACGATAGGAAACGCTTTAAATACAAAAATTATAGTATTTTTGCTCTATTATCTTTTACAAATTTCAATCTTGATTTATCTCATAAATTGGTAAACAAATGAATACAACTTGATTTTTTAAATATACCGAGTATATCATTACATAGCACGAAAGACCTCTTTTCACTGATTTCGAATATAGGCATATATTTAAATAAGCCACTTTTGAATTATTGGAGTTTATATCATTTAAACAGTATCAGTGTAAAATCTAGATTGTTTATACTATTGCCTTATCCAAGATAATCTAGAATGTATTTGTCACTTGTAGTAATCGCCTGCAAGCAACATAAGTTGGTGTCTTCGTTGATGATGCCACTGTCGTCAGAAGACGAATTGAAATTAGACATGCAGTCATCTCCTGTTCACAACAGGAAAAGTAGAAAAAAGAAATATAGGCGCTTCAGTTATAAATATGTCAGTAAATGCGTTTCCATGTTCTTGTGCAAACAAAAAATATGATGTGACCTATCGAATTTAGAGAAATTTGAACTCCCTGTATATTGAAAATAAGCCATAATGTATTGACAACATAAACTTATCTATCACAACACCATATCTACTAATCCTTAGATTAAGTAAATAATTAACGATTACTCAGTCGGTCAGATATATACACAATTTTTATTTTCTCTAATCGATCTGAAATAAACTATCATACGTAAAGGTATCACAAAGACTGTAGCGTAGTAATAGGCACATAAATATCCAATCACTTCGCACTACACGACATTTTATTAAGTCGTTTAATTTAAAAATTGTGTCAGAAACACGTGAGCCTCGCTATCATTCGGTCTTCAGTTAATAATGGGAGCCCACGTGTTCCCGAAACAATTGTCTTGAATAAATAAAATCCCTTGTAGTGCGGAGTGAATGGATATTCCTGTGTCAATGAGCTAACAAATAAAAAGATTAATAAATTCGAAATTAAACGTAATTATACATCATTACGTATAATAATATTTGGTCTGCAAAACAATGAAATATTTTTTAACACAAGCAAAAAAAATACGAAAATTATTTAAAACTAATTTTAGTAGTTTTTTTTTTTTGACCTGGTCATATCGGACCACGTCTAGCTATAGTTTCTGCAAATAAATCACTAATTGTTGTAATTATTATATGGAAAACGTACCACTTCGGCAATTTAGATTAGAATAAGGAGACTTAACTTACAAACACTTCAAATTATAAGTGAAACTTTAAAGTACATGCCATTAAAATATAGCAGGTTTCTGTAAACAATTAGAGATGACTGACGTATTACTAGGCATCTACTAGAGCTGCTTTTGTTTGTGTCAGTGACATAATCAGAATTCTCTAACCAAAATGTTGTTAATAATTTTTTTTTGACTACTTAACACTTCTAAATTAAAATAATTTAATTTATATCAAATTATTACCTTCTGAAGAAGCCATAGATAAATAAGGAAATATTGAGGCCATAAAGAAGTAGTTTTATTGAATATCTGATTCGTTGCTAATGGTTCTAGTCCTTCCGTTCTCTTAACCGTATTCCTTCCAAAGACACCTCCTCTGGTTATAAGTTCCCAGAAGAATTTTACTTTGCCTCATTCCCTGGAGATTCTCCCAGTAACTGGATTTTCTCTGTTCCATTTCTGTTTTTAGTTTCTTCAGTATTGTACTGCTACTTAACCCGCAAAAGGGTTCAAGCCCTACAAAAGGCATTCCAGCCCTTTTTTTGCAAGGTTATCCGTTATTTCGTTTCCTTCCACTCCTGTGTGATCCGGAAGCCACAGGAGGGTTACTTTATTTCTTTTGCCTAGCTCATTTAATTTCTCTAGGCATTCCCAGACCATCTTGGAACTGATTTCATATGAACTCAACGCCTTGATGGCTGCTTGTCTATCAGACATGATGATAATCTTCTGCTTCCGATAATTTCTATCTATATTGAACTGGACACATCTTTCAATAGCGTGTATTTCCGCCTGAAATATACTTGGATATTTTCCCAAACTTTCGAAATATGTGGTTCTAGGCCCATATATTCCTATTCCAGTTTGTCTGCCTTGGATTTCAGTACTTAACATCGGTCAGGAAGGTCTCTAGGCTGAATATTATGTGCACTCGTGTGAAGACGATGGTTTCTCCTTATTGGCCACTGCGTATCGAAAGGACGAACGTTGTAACTCTTGCATAAGATTCCATATGTACAAAATAAAGCTCACTGGAGGTGCTGAAAAAGACTCAATTAGGAATTGAACGTGTGGAAACCCATTCTTTCTTTATTAACTGCCTGAAAGAGTCAAATCCAAATCTGGGTGGAGCGCTTATACAATGAACCATCCTCCCTTGACAACGCATTTGTGTGCGTATTTGTTTATATGTGCGTACGAGAATAATGAAGAACCGGGTGAGCTTTCAATCTAATTAATAGAAAAATGCCCCGGCATATAATATGGGGACATTAACTAAGTAGAGATTTTCCGATAACGACCGGCCAGGCCAGCGCGGGGCTATTAATAAGATAAATGCTAATGTAATTATATGTTAGGTTACACTTTTACATTAACTACGCGGACGGACGAGAAATTACGCTTTCATCGCCGGTAGCCGGCTGGAGCGATTTTTTTTTCCACCAACCATCGCGCGCACGTATTCACAACACCGTAGGTAAGTAAATAAAACAGTATTATTTAGTGCCGGCCAACTGGGATACGGACGGACTGGACTGGGCGACCACGAGGATGATATTATTTAATTAACGGGAAAACGTGCCGGATGTTTTGTACTAATGAAGTGTTTATTTTTATAGCGGCGGGCCGAATTGAAATTTTAATTACCTTGAGTGTATCTGCTAGATCGCCTCACGCGATTAGATTAGAGACTCAAATCTGGCGGACGGCGCGCGAGCTTTAGGCGAGCCTGATTTTGCATAATATATAAATAAATTAAACGCGCAATGTTAATAGTGCAGGACTCACGCCAGGTCCCTGAGGCACACACCTATGCATGCGTACGTCACGTATGTCATATACGTACTTGCTAGGAAATGAATGGAACGTGAAGTAGGCGATTTGCTTTTATTGTTTCGGGGAAAAATGAGCCGCGCAATGAATTTACAAGGCCCTTAAAGTGTTAAAATTAATGTTGATTAGCTCTTATGCGCATTAAAAAAAATAGAAGAAATATACATGTGTGTTCATGTTATAATTCATGTTTTTATTATAAACTAATAAAATAATTAGTAAAACAAAATTAACTTATACTAACTGTTGAAAATGACCGCCCCCAACCACAATACAAGCTTTTATCCTCCGTCGTATTGACTGGCGAGTCCGTTCTAAAATACCAGGGGTATTTCGAATTGTTTGAAAAGCTGCGATAATACGATTTCTCAGTTCATCGACATTTTCAATGGGAGTCGTATAAACTAATGATTTAAGGTGACCCCACAGAAAAAAGTTCAAAGAATTTAAGTCTGGAGACCGAGGAGGCCACGGTTGTGGACCTCCCCGTCCTACCCACTGATCTGGATACGTATTGTCCAAAAACTCGCCAGCAACTAAACTAAAATGCGCTGGAGCACCGTCATGCATAAAATACATTTGTAATCTTAATTGCAACGGAACTTCTTCCAGCAGTAGGGGTAGCTCCTCTTCAAGAAAATTGCGGTATACCTCGCCATTTAACCGCATCGGTAAAAAATGTGGACCTATCAAGTGATCTCCAACAATTCCGGCCCACATATTGACAGAGAATTGATGTTGATGACTGGCATTCACTAGTTCGTGCGGATTTTCTTCGACCCATATGTGATTATTATGAAAATTAATAATCGCGTTTCTAGAGAAAGTAGCCTCGTCGCTGAAGAATATTTGAGCCAAATAGTCAGGATTTTGTGCGATATTGTGTTGCATCCATTGACAAAAAGCCACTCTTTGCGGAAAATCTGCCGGCAAATGTGCCTGCACCCGTTGAATGTGATATGGATACATCTTTCAATATTCTCCAAACTGTGGCCTGACTAATGTTTAAAGCAAACGCAATTTTTCTGGTGCTTGTAGTAGGATGTTCCTCAATTTAATTTAGTACCATTTCTTCAACTTGTGGAGTTCTCACCGTAGATGGGTGCCCGTTATCAGTTGTGCGTTTTTTAAAATTTCCCGTTTCACTAAGACGTTGGTGAAGACGGACAAATATTGAATGATACGGGATGATACGGTTCGGGTATCGTTCTTCATAAAGACATCTAGCAGTACGCGAATTTCCATTGGCAAGATCGTAAACGAAATGCATATCACACATCTCACCATTCGTGTAATTCATTTTAGAAAACACAAACTGGCAATAAACTGTATAAATACTTTGTGACAAATATTGAAATGACAAATAAACAATTCCCTCTCAACACAATAGTTTTTGAAGAACCAACTGTGATATTATATCGTGTTAGTCGTAGTTCATAATTTATTCTTAAACATTCAATAACTTTAAAACCAGACCGTTTTGGACATGTACTCATATGAACTTTTATGATCAAAATAACCTCAGGAATCAGCTTTTAAAGTTTGTCGCATATATTGAGAATCACCCTGTGTATATATGAACTATGAAAATAACGATTATATTACCTATATCCATGTTAGAACCTATTCTTCTTTTAAACGCTAAGTCGCTGCATCAAAAAAGCAGAATATGCTTTCAAATATCCGCCGGGAAATGACTTAAACAATATTCTAGTAGATATACTAATAGTTGCTTGCAGCCAGTGTTGGGCAAGATAGGAGAAGCGATTAAGTTTCTACAGCGATTAGGTATATTCGTGTTTATTCGCATCATGAGTGGGGAACAATGTGTCCAATATTGCCTGTAGCCAAGGTTAAATATGACAACGAAAAGAAGGAATTGAAAAGGCTTATCAGGATATCTAGAAAGGAGCACTGGAAAAACTTCTGCAAGGAGTTTAATAATGACATGTGGGAGGGGGTATAAAATGATGGTTGAAGAAGCAAATCACCTGTTCTCATATGCAATATCAGATAAAGGTAAAAAGAAAATAGTTAAGAAACTCTTTCCGTATTTAACGGTTAAGACAGAATACCACCGGAGAAAAACAGAACAAGCACTTACCTTTTCCATTGCAGAATTAGAAAGCGCCATAGGAAAAAAATGATGATGACGAAAGCCTCTGGTATAGACGGCATTCCACCAGAAGTTGTAAAGGTCGTCGCTGAGATAACAGGGAACGGCTATTATGTGTCCCCAGCTGCTAAAAGAACAAATATTTCTTAAAGAGTGAAAATGGCGAAAGTTCTTTTAATATCGAAGGAGAGTAAAACTATGGTGCCAGTGGCGTTCAGGCTCATATCTCTTTTGAACTCCTTGCAATGATTAGGCAGAGACTGGAGATTGAACTGGAAAGAGGCAAGTTCGTACAACGCCAGAAAACATTGTAAATGCACTGATTTTCATAGATATTCGAAACGCTTTTAACACAGCTAATTGGAACAAAATCCTAGCTAAACTTAAGGCAAGGAAGAACTCCACCTACATGATATTATATCAGAATATCTCACTGAAAGATGTATTAAGATAATCAATGGAGGTCATAGCTGGTGTTCCGCAAGGATCCGTGCTAGGCCCAACGCTGTGAAACGTTGAATGACCTAGCGCTGTTACTGCCGGCGGAAGCCAGGGAGAGGCTCCAAAGGAACACAAATGAAAATTTAAAGCGCATAAACAAATGGATTACCGATAACAAGCTGCAGCTAGCACCACAGAAAAGTGAGGCGTTTATCATTACTCGGAAAAGAAAAGTGATTGACATGAAATTTAAACTAGGTAGTATTGTAATTGTACCGAAAAGATGAACTTAATACTTAACATCGGAGAACCGACAAGCAAGAGATAGATCTAGCAGGGGTAGTACACTCCATAGTACTGTAATGCAGCCACAGTGTCGCTCCAAACAACCAAAATAAAGAGAAACCTTATACTATTGGAACCAACGTAACGCAAAGTTTTGATTAGGGTAGCGTCAGCGTATAGGACTGTATCAGCTGTGGCTTTACAGGTCCTCGCGGATGTACCGCCGATAGATCTATTAATAGAGGAATGAACGGAAATGTTTAAGAAAGGGGACACAAAGTGGAGTAAAGAGCGAACCTTATTGGCGAGAACGGTGGGTTAGAAACGTTCATAAAGGTCAGTGGATAAAGAGAGTAATCATGGATTTGGGGGAGTGTATCAAATGCAACCAAAGGCAGATCGACTCCTATCTGCCTATAAATTTAAATAGTGCACGCAATATATTTTTCCAGGCTGCTTTTTTTTTCTTTTGCCAACTTTTTGATTTCGTCGTCCACTATTTCGCTCTCTTTATGTTTTTTATAGTATCTTCTCTTCCCACATATCTTCTTTGCAGTGGGTTTATCACAATTAAGTTATTAAATTAAAAATTACAGTAACAATATATGCACACGACACCTTCGAACGCTGCGACAATAAAATAACTGCTTTACATATTACATAGTATATGATATAGGTGTTTATTTCAAGTTTTGCGGACGAGGAAACTCGACAATCACTTAAACGCCTTCCCACAACAACAAAATACAAACGATAGATCTTAAGGGAACGCGTTTTAAAGCCAATCCAGGAGGTAACGAGTTACGCGCAGACACAACGACACAATAATATACAACCGCGCGGCCGGACAGCATTAAAGTATAAATCTGCGCGATCCAAGTCGCCGTTTTACGCTGAGCGTTCCTACGGCCGGAGCCGACCGTTGCGACGCCGTAAAAAACCCAAAAACTGCTTGCGCTAATGGCGTACGTAGCTGCCGGTTCGGCTTCTTTATAACTTATCATAAATTTCGCGGCGTAATATCGCGGCAGAACCGGGATGCCATTTGTTTTTGCTTCGGTGGACGTCGGTGTTGTTTGCGTATACGTCGGCCAGCTTAGGAATGGTGTACGTTATGCCTTGTCACAACCCCTTGTACGTGCACTTAGAGCACAGTGGCGGCTGATTGGGAGCTAAAAATTGTTGGTATCTATACAACGTGTGTATAAATTGTCGCAAAAGCTATACGCAGCGACATTCTTCCTTCGTTTCTGAATCTAAAATCTAAATGGTAAAATATGGTACTATGCTTCATGCGTCTTCAGGAGCCACTTGAAAGTAACATACATTGGCAACACTGTAGTCGCATACTACCGTAATGGTAGTTTCAATACTTGTCAAAATTGACGGACCAGAATTACAAATGACAAATTGGATAACACAAATGATACATAGGGAAAAGCAATAAGAAAGCTTCATTAAAACAAAATTAGTAGTTTTGATTTTTCGAACGCATCTCTTGTAATAAATTAGCAACACTATTACCTACGCACATGTTCAAATTGATATCCGTCTGTTTGTAAGCACATTTGCAATCTACGAGGTATTGTCTCTATTACTTGTTCAAGTTTTTCCGGTGTAATTTCTAATACTGCCGCGTTAATTCGTCTTATAACTTCGTCAGAGTCTTGTGGAGGTGTTGCGTAAACTTTCATCTTTATGAAACCCCAAACAAAAAAGTCTAAAGGATTTAGGTCGGGAGACCTTGCAGGCCATAAGATAGGCCCACCGAGAGCAATCCACCTGTTAGGGAAGTGTTCATCCAACCACTCTCTCACATTACGAGAAAAATGTGCCGGAGCTCCATCATGCATGTAAAACATGTTACGGCGTATATTCAATGGCATCTCGTCAATAACTTGTACTAATACATTTAAATACCCGTTGGCATCAAGTCGATTTGGCAGATAGATTGGCCCAAACGACACGGTGATTTATTATACTCAGCCAAAACATTAACTGAAACTTCTTCTTGGTGACCGTATTCCCGAAACGCATGAGGATTTTAAATTGTGGGTATTGAGTACACACATCTCAGGTAACTGACGTCGTCGGTCAAAGACACTCTTAAAAAGTCGCCATCTTCTTGAATCCTATTTAAGATACTAGACAAAAGTAGTACTGAGTCTAGAATTTCTCTTCAGTTGTAATGTAGCGTTGTCTAGGTCGACCACGTTGGCAAATTTATTTTCTTAAACACAGTTTCACGTAGACGTTGTCCAGCCGTCGAAATACTTTTCAGTAGGTTGTTCGGTTTGGAAAACGTACGCGATATTCTGTCTGCCATGTTAGCATTTCCATTACAACCGTAACCATAATCTATCGGCATATTCATTTGATGTAAAAAGCATTGAAAATAAACAAAACAATAATACGGAAGATAAAACAACTGACAACAAAATATAAAGAAAACGAGTGATCACGAAAGAAGAGTGAGCTTGCATAAAATTGACACTTCATATTTATTCAAATTGACGTAATGGTTTTGATTGAAATAAAATTAGCATACAAAGTCATTGTCCTACAATGTTGCAAATATGTTTTTTCAAGAGAGCTTATGAAGAAATGTTGAAACCAGCTCTAAATCAAAAAGAAACTGTTTACGCGAAAAACAGGAATAAGAAATCGTTAATTCAAAATTGCAGCTATCTATACCGAAAATAACGACAAACGCTATTAGGAACTAAAAAACGAACTTCAAGAACCTCGTGAAGACTATGAAGCATAGTACAATATTTTTACCCTTATTTCGATTCAGAACGACGAAGTATGTCGCTCGGTGTAGCTTTTTGCGAAATTTTAACACAGTTTGTTATTGGGGAACTTTTTAAATTCTTGATTAATAGTACGACCTTTAACACCTTCGTAGGGTACACTTCTTGGAACAAGTTTTGTTTTATTATAATCTTATCATTCAAGTTTGTCGTCCCCATATATAAATAAAAATAAATTCCCAATCGCGTACGTCATAGTACGTAAATGGGTTTATTTCAACTAATCTGCTTGGACATATCGCAGTTACCGACTTAAAGCCACCCTATTTTATTCACATCCTGAATTGAATTTCCGAAACGTAAATCTACTGCTCATATACCCGAAATCAACGCAGCCGCATGCGAAATAGGAATGAATACGCGTTTGCGGCTAATGTTAATAATTTCTGCTGCGGAGTTAATTTCTTGTTTCTTTAATTATAGTTCAGTGTTACGGGCCGATGATGACACTTTGCTGTTGAACGTTGTAATAAGAAAGTGTCAAGTTTTTTGGATACTTATATCTTGGTAAAAGTACTGTTTCAGTTTTATTATCTGTAAGCATTCAAGTTAGTCTTTTACTGTTTAAACTATTGTATAATTCTTCTTACATTCTGGCATTTAAGCTCTTATTTAGTTCTTGACTCACGAGACGCTACTGCCACTTCTAGTCATTGGTGCTGGTGTGGTATAGCTAACTAAACCGCCACCGCATTTAGTCGTCTGGCCGGCGGTGGTTCGGCTTTTTGCTACGCCGCAGTCGGTGAATTATTTTAATTTTAAAACTAATGGCTTCCTTGAATGCAAAAAAATTAGAAACGGCGTCAGAACGCC